>SJYC01109640.1:0-34168 GCA_006408675.1 Madoqua kirkii
CTCACACCATAGTAAATTAACGCGCAAAATTCTCCAAGCCAACCTTCGACAGGACATGAACTGTGAACTTCCAGATGTTCAAGCTGGATTTAGAAAAGGCAGAAGAACCAGAGATCCAATTGCCAACATCCACTGGATCACTGAAAAAGCAAGAGAATTCCAGAAAAACATCTATTTCTCCTTTATTGACTAAGCCAAAGCCTTTGATTGTGTGGTTCACCACAAACTATGCAAAATTCTTAGAAAGATGGGAATACCAGACCACCTGACCTGCCTCCTAAGAAATCTGTATGCAGGTCAAAGAGCAACAGTTAGAACTGGACATGGAACAGCAGACTGGTCCAAATCGGGAAAGGAATATGTGAAGGTTGTATATTGTTACCTTGCTTATTTAACTTATATGCAGAGTATATCATGCAAACTGGAGGGCTGAATGAAGCGCAAGCTGGAATCAAGATTACCAGGACAAATATCAGTAACCTCAGATAGGCAGATGACACCATCCTTATGGCAGAAAGCAAAGAAGAGCTAAAGAACCTCCTGATGAAAGTGAAAGAGGAGAGTGAAAAAGTTGGTTTAAACTCAACATTCAGAAAACTAAGATCATGGCAAATAGATGGGGAAACAATGAAAACAGTGGGAGACTTTATTTTACAGGCTCCAAAATCACTGCAGATAGTGACTGCAGCCATGAAATTAAAGGACGCTTGCCCCTTGGGTGAAAAACTATGACAAAGCTAGACAGCATATTCAAAAGCAGAGACATCTCTTTGCCACCAAAAGTCCATCTAGTCAAAACTATGGTTTTTCCAGTATTCATGTATGGATGTGAGAGTTGAACTATAAAGAAAGCTTAGCACTGAAAAATTGATGCTTTTGAACTGTTATGTTGTAGAAAACTCTTGAGAGTCCCTTGGACTGCAAGGAGATCCAACCAGTCAATCCTAGAAGAAATCAGTGCTGAATATTCATTGGAAGTACTAATGCTGAAGCTACAATACTTTGGCCACTTGATGCAAAGAAGTGATTTGGAAACTTCCCTGATGCTGGGAAAGATTGAAGGCAGGAGGAGGAGAAGTGTACAACAGAGCATGAGATGGTTGGACGGCATCAGCAACACAATGCACATGAGTTTGAGCAAACTTCTGGAGTTGGTGTTGGACAGAGAAGCGTGTTATGCTCTAGCCCATGGGATCGCAAAGAGTCAAACACGACTGAGTGACTGAACTGAGCTGACCAGAACTGAAGTCAGGAAAATTAATTTCTCCATCTCCATTTTTCTTTGTCAAATTTGCTTTGGCTATTTGATGTCTTTTGTGTTTCCATACAAATTTTAAATTTCTTTGTTCTAGTTCTGTTGAAAATGTCATTGATAATTTGATAAGGATTGCATTGTATCTGTTGACTGCTTTGAGTAGATTAGTCATTTTCACAATATTGATTTTTCTAATCCAAGAACATGAGGTTTCTCTCCATCTGTTTGTGTCATTTTTGGTTTCTTTTATCAGTGATTTCTTTCTTTCTTTTACAGTTTTCTGAATACAACCTTTTGTCTCTTTAGGCAGGTTTTTATTCCTAGCTATTTTACTCTTTCTGTTGTGAATGAGATTGTTTTATTTCTCTTTCTGATTTGTCATTGTTAGTGTATAGGAATGCAAGGTATTTCTTTATATTGATTTTGTATCCTGCTATTTTATTAAATTTATTGATTAGGTCTAGTTATTTTCTGATGGAATTTTTAGGATTTTCTATTTTTGTATCATGTCATCTGCAAACAGGGAGAGTTTTACTTCTTTTTTTCCAATCTGAATTCCTTTTATTTCTTTTTCTTCCCAGATTGACATGGCTGGGACTTCTAAAGCTCTCTTGAATATTAGTGATAAGAGTGGACACACTTGTCTGTTTCTTGATCTTAGAGGAAATGCTTTCACTTTTTCACAATTGAGAATAATGTTTGCTATGAGTTTCTTTATATGGCCTTTATTGTAGTGAGATAGATTATTTCAATGCTGATTAACTGGAGAATTTTTATCATAATGGGTGTTGAATTTTGTTGAAAGCATTCTCTGCATCTGTTGAGATGATTGTGTGGTTTTCATCTTTCAGTTTGTTAATGTAGTGTATCACACTGATTGATTTGTGCATATTAAAGAATCCTTGGATTCCTGGGATAAACCCCACTTGATCATGGTGTATAATTCTTTTAATGTGTTGTTGGATTTTGTTTTCTAGAATTTTGTTGAGGATTTTTTGCATCTATATTCTTCAAAGATGCTGCCTATAACTTTTCTGTCTGATATCTTTGTCTGGTTTTGGTATCAGGGTAATGGTGGCCTCATAGAACAAGTTTGAGAGGTTTCATCCCTCTGTAATTTCTTGAAGAATTTTAGCAGAATAAGTGTTAACTTTTCTCCAAATATTTGATATAATGTGCCTTTGAAGCAATCTGGCCACGGGCTTTTGGTTATTGGGAAAATTTTTTTTTTTATCATACCTTCAATTTCAGTGCTTGTAATTGGTCTGTTCATATTTTCTGTTTATTCCTGATCCAGTATTGGAAGATTTTACTTTTCTAAGAATTTGTCCTTTTCTGCCAGTTTGTCCATTTGGGGGGCACATATACTTGCTTGTACGAGAATTCTTCTGTGGCCCAGATGCTAACAAATCTGTCTGCAATGCAGGAGACCCAGGATCAATCCCTGCCTCAGGATGATCCCTTAGAGAAGAGAACGGCTCCTCTCTAGTATTCTTGCCTGGAGAATTCTATGGACAGAGATGCCTGCTGGACTACAGTCACAAAGAGTCAAACACGACTGAATGACAAACACTGCTTGTTATAGTGTCTCATGATCCTTTGTGTTTCTGCGTCGTATGTTATAATTTCTTTTCCATTTCCAGTTATATTTATTTGAGTCTTCCCCCTTTTTTCCTTGATGAGTGTAGCTAATGGTTTGTCAATTTTGTTTACCTTCTCAAAGAACCAACTTGTAGTTTTGTTGATCTTTGCTATTGTCTCCTTCATTTCTTTTTCATTTATTTCTGCTCTGATTTTTGTGATTTCTTTGCTTCTACTAACTTTGGATTTTTTTTTTTTCTTCTTCTTTTGCTAGTTGCTTTACATATATGATGATTTTACTTCCTGGTTTTCTGGTTGAGGTAGACTTCTATTGCTGTAAACGTCTCTCTTAGCAGTGCCTTTGCTGCATCCCATAGGCTTTGAGTTCTCATATTTTCATTGTCATTTGTTTCTAGTTACTTTTTTATTTTCTCTTTGACTTCTTCAGTGACCTCTTGGTTATTTAGAGATGTATTATTTGGCCTCCATGTGTTTGTATTTTTTACAGTTCTTTTCCTGTAAGTGATTTCCAATCCACAGTATTGTGGTCAGAAAAAATGTTTGACAATATTTCAATTTCTTAAATTTACCAAGGTTTGATTTGTCATGTGAAATATGGTCTACCTTGGAAATTGTTCCATGTGCACATGAAAAAAAAATGTTTTCTAATGTTTTTGAATGAATGTCCTATAAATATCAATTAAGTTCATCTGCTTACATGTGTCATTTATGGATGCATATGTTTCTGTATTAATTTTTTATCTGGATGATCTGTCCATTGGTGTCAGTGGGATGTTAAAGTCCCTGAATGTTATTGTGTTATATATGATTTCCCCTTTTATAGTTGTTAGCATTTTCCTTATGTATTAAAGTGCTTCTTTGTGTGGTTTTTTTTTTTTTTTTGGTAAATATATAATCATTACATCTTTTTCTTGGATAGATCCCTTGATCATTATATGGTATCTTTTCTTGTTTCTTGTAATGATCTTTATTTTAAAGTCTATTTTATCTAATATGAGTGTTGCTACTCCTACTTTCTTTTGACTCCATTTGCATGGAATATCTTTTCCATTATCTTACTTTCAGTCTGCATGTGTCTCTAGGCCTGAAGTGGTTCTCTTGTAGAAAGCATATGTAAGGGTCTTGTGCTTGTACCCATTCCGCCAGTCTGTATCTTTTGGTTGGAGCATTGAATCCATTTACATTGAAGGTAATTATTGATATGTCAAGAAGATCCCCTGGAGAAGGAAATGGCAACCCACTCCAGTATTCTTGCCTGGAGAATCCCATGGATGGAGGAGCCTGGTGGACTACCGTCCATGGTGTTGCAAAGAGTCGGAAACGACTCAGTGACTTTACTTTCACTTTCACTTTCTGTGGTCCTATTACTGTTTACTTTATTGCTTTGGGTTTTTTTTTTTTTTGGTACCCCTTTCACTTGTTTTTCTTATATAGAAAATTCCCTTTAGAATTTGTTATAAACCTATTTTGGTGATTCTGAACTCACTTAATTCGCTTATCTATGGAGTTTTTATTTCTCTGTCTAATATGAACAATATCCTTGCTATGTAGAGAAATTTTGATTATAGGCTTTTTTTTTTCTTTTTTTCCCTTTTATTGCTGTATGTATATCTTGTCACTCCTTTCTGGCCTGCAGAGTTTCTGCTGAAATATCAGGTGTTAACCTTAAGGGAATTTACTTATGTTATTTGTTACTCTTCTCTTACTGCTTTTAATATTTGTTCTTTGTGTTTAATTTTTATTAGCTTGATTAATGTGTCTTGGCATGTTTCTCTTTGGGTTTATCATATGTGGGACTCTCTGGGCTTCCTGGATTTGGTTCACTATTTCCTTTCTGATATTAGGGAAGTTTTCAATGATTCTCCTCCAATATTTTCTCAAACACTTTCCTTTCTTCTTCTTCTTCTGGGAAGCCTATAATTCAGATATTAGAATGGTAATTGGTGTTCCACAAGTCTCTGAGCCTGTCATTTTTTTCTTTTCATTCTTTTTTCTTTATTCTGCTCTGCTTTACTTATGTCCACCATTCTATCTTCCAGGTCATTTACCATTCTTCTGCCCCAGTTATTCTGCTATCAGTTCCCTCTAGTGTGTTTCTGGGAAGCCTATAATTCAGATATTAGAATGGTAATTGGTGTTCCACAAGTCTCTGAGCCTGTCGTTTTTTTCTTTTCATTCTTTTTTCTTTATTCTGCTCTGCTTTACTTATGTCCACCATTCTATCTTCCAGGTCATTTACCATTCTTCTGCCCCAGTTATTCTGCTATCAGTTCCCTCTAGTGTGCTTTTTATCTCACTTATTGCGTTGTCCATTACTAATCATCTGTTCTTTGTTTCTTCTGTTAAATCACTGAGTCACGTCTGACTCTTTGTAACCCCCATTGACTGAAGCACTCCAGGCTTCCCTGTCTTTCAGTATCTCCCAGAGTTTGCTCAAATTCATGTCCATTGAGTCAGTGACGCTATCTAATTATCACCTCTTCTCAGTGACGCTATCTAATCATCGCCTCTTCTGCCACCCTTTTCTTCTTTTGCCTTCAGGCTTTCGAAGCATCAGGGTCTTTTCCAGTGAGTCAGCTCTTTACATCAGATGGCCAGAGTATTGGAGCTTTAGCTTCCGAAAAAGTTTTTCACATGAATATTCAGAGTTGATTTCATTTAAGATTGGTTGGTTTGATCTCTTTGCACTCCAACGGACTCTCAAGAGTCTCTTCCAGCACCCAAATTTGAAAGCACCAGTTCTTTGGTGCTTAGCATTCTTTATGGCCAGCTCTTGCATCTGTACATGACTACTGGTAAAAACGTAACTTTGCCTATGTGGACCTTTGTTAGCAAATTTATCTCTGCTTTTGAGTATGCTGTTTAAGTTTGTTATAGCTTTCCTTCCAAGGAGCAAGTGTCTTTTAATCTCAGGCTTCAGTAACCATCCACAGTGGGTTTAGAGCCAAAGAAACTGAAATCTGTCACTGTTTCCAATTTTTCCACCGTCTATTTGCCATGAAAGGATGGCGCTGGATGCCGTGATCTTAGTATTGGAATGCTGAGTTTTAAGCCAGAGAGTTTTCACTCTCTTTCACCCTCCTCATGAGGCTCTTTAGTTCCTCTTCACCTCCTACCATTAGCATGTATCATCTGCATATCTAAGGTTTTTGATATTTCTCCTTGCAATCTTGATTCCAGCTTGTTATTCATCCAACTCTGTATAACACATGATGGACTCTGCATATGAGTTAAATAAGGGTGACAATATATAGCCTTGTCATACTCTTTTCCCTATTTTGAACCAATCCATTGTTCCATGCTGCTGCTGCTGCTAAGTCACTTCAGTCATGTCCTACTATGACTGGTTCTAATTGTTGCTTCTGACCTGCATACAGGTTTCTCAGGAGAGAGGTAAGGTGGTCTGGTATTCCCATCTCTTTAACCATATTCAACAGTTTATTGTGATCTACACAGTCGAAGGCTTTAACATAGGCAATGAAGCAGAAATGGATTTTTTTAAAAAATTCTTTTCCTTTCTCTATGATCTAACGAATGTTGCCAATTTGATCTCTGGTTCTTCTGTCTTTTTTAAACCTAGCTTATACATTGAAAAATATCAGCTCACATATTGCTGAAGCCTAGCTTGAAGGACTTGGAGCAAAATCTTGTAGAATGTGAAATGAGAACAATGGTACTGTAGTTTGAACATCCTTGGCATTGTCCTTCTTTGGATTTGGATTGAAAATTGACATTTTCCTCCTAGCTTATACATTGGAAAATATCAGCTCATATATTGCTGAAGCCTAGCTTGAAGGACTTGGAGCAAAATCTTGTAGAATGTGAAATGAGAACAATGGTACTGTAGTTTGAACATCCTTGGCATTGTCCTTCTTTGGATTTGGATTGAAAACTGACATTTTCCAGTCCTGGGGCCACTGCTGTGGTTTCCAAATTGGCTGGTATATTGAGTGCAGCACCTTTACAGCATCATCTTTTAGGATTTGAAATAGCTCAGCTGGAATTCCCTCACCTCCACTAGCTTTGTTCATAGTGATGCGTCTGAAGGCCCCCTTGACTTCACACTCAAGGATGTCTGGCTCTCAGTGAGTGATCACATCATTGTGGTTATCCTGGTCAACTTCAGCTTCTTCATCATAAGTGCTTGGTGCACAGACTTGAATTACTCTGACGTTGAATAGCTTGCCTTGGAAATGAACTGAGATCATTCTGTCATTTTTGAGATTGCACCCAAATACTACATTTCAAACTCTATTGTTGATTCTGAGGGCTACTCTGTTTTTTCTTAGGGATTCTTGCCCACAATGGTAGATATAATGGTCATCTGAATTCCTGTCCTAAAATGGAATGTTCATGAAGACTAAAATGTTCACTGATTTCTCAGATGTTGACGTTCAATTTTGCCATCTCCCACTTGACCATGTCCAATTTACCTTGATTCATGGACCTACCATTCCAAGTTCCTATGCAACATTGTTCTTTACATCATCAGAATTTGCTTTCATTGCCAGACACATCCACAACTGAATGTTATTTTCGCTTTGGCCCTGTTGCTTCATTCTTTCTGGTACTATTAGTAATTAATTGCTCTCTGCTCTTTCTTTATTGGACACCTTCCAATCTATGGAGCTCTTCTTCCAGTGTCATAAATTTTCACCTTTGCACACTGTTCATGGAGTTCTCCCAGCAAGAATACTGGAGTCATTTGCCATTCTCTCCTCCAGTGGACCATGTTTACTCAAAACTCTCCACTATGACCCATCTGTTTTGGGTGGCCCTGTATGGCATGGCTTAGAGCTTCATTGAGTTACACAGGCCCCTTCACCATGACAAGGCTGATTCATGAAGAGGTTGTTTCTTTTTGGTCTCTGTTAAACTTTTTTTTTTTTTTTTTAATGTTCTCAACCCGTGCCTCCATTCTATTTATCTGTGGGTCTTATTTTATTTCCTAGATTTTGGATCATCTCTACTATCATTCCTCTGAATTCTCTTTCAGGTAGATGCCTATATTTTCTTAACTTGTTTTGTCTTGTGAGTTTTTACCATGCTCCTTCATCTGCTCTGTGTTTCTTTTATCATTTTGTGTAATTTACTATGTTTTGTCTCCTTTCTATAGGCTGCAGTGTTTCTTTTCCTCTTTCTTGTGGAGTCTGTGTGTGTGTAAGTTTGGACCAGTTTCTTGTGAAGGTTTCCTGGTGGGAGGGACTGGTGCAGGTGTTGTAGTGGGTACTGCTGAATCTTATCTCTCTGAAGGGCAGTATCTCACCCAGTGGTGTGTTTTGGGGTGTCTGTGAGCTTGCTGTGGCTTCAAGCAGTCTGCTAATGGGTAGATCTGTTTTCCTCTTTTGCTAGCTGTTTGGAGTGACGTGTCTGGCAGTGTAGTTTGCTGGCCTTTGGGTGTGATCAGATTTTAAGGTTGAAATGGAGGCCTTAGGCAGAGATCTTCAGATTAATATTCAGTATTGGGACTTGTCTGGTGAGCCAATGTCCTTAATCCAGGTCTCTCATCTTGGGAGTTCAGTCCCAACCCCTTACTCTAGCACTAAGACTCCACAAGCCACACAGCACAGGAGAGAAAAAGAAAGAAAGTGATAGGAAAAAAATCCAACAACATACAAGCAAAAACAGAATGGATAAACAAAATGTAAATAGACAAAAAGTCTTGTACCCAAGACAAATGGTAAAAGCAACATTAAGCAGATAGGAACACGCAAAGAAACTTGCATACTCACACTCACAAAAAGGAAAGAGAAGAAAGAATAAAAAGAGGAGTCCAAAAAAAGGGAGCAATGATACCAACAAACAAACCCATAAATGAAAACAACTAAAAATTAGATAAGCGAATACAGAAACTGAAATCATGATTTAAAAAAAATGTACTGTAGCAATAGGAAAACAATAAGGTTAAATTTATTTTAAAATAAAAATATTAGAAAATAAGTAAAAAATAAAAATTAAAGGAGTAATTTAAAAAGAACAAAAATAAAGCAAAACGAAAAAGAAAAACAAAATATATAGATAGAGAGAGAGTGGTAACAAGAAGAATATTTTTCTACTACTTAAGTTGTCAGTGTCCTCACTATACAGTGAGCTCCAGCCAATCTGCCTACTCAGGAAGTCCTCCATATTTCTGAGAAGGTCTCTAGTCTGCTGTGGACACTGTGGGGTCTGGTCAGACTCAGATTTGGCCTTTCCCCAGCTTTCACTTGCTTCCAAAGTCCAAAGTGATTCCCAAAGCCCACAGCCTCTTGCCAACTGCAGGGATTTAATCCACTACTCAAATCTCCTTCCTCTTCTTTGGTGACACAGCTTTTGGTGCTCAGTTTTGGATTTGGCCCCATGTCTGTTTGTAGGCTGCCCTCCAGAGTCTGTTCTTCACCCAGACAAGAGGAGTCTATAGCAGAGCCTGAGTATAGCTTACTTGCTTAGTCAGGTTAGGGAGAGGAAAGGATGTGGCAGACACAATTCCTGTGTGCAGAGAGTTCCTGCAGTGGCATAGGCCTGTGAGAAACTGATGCTGCCTGAAATGGTCTGTGCTCTCCTGGGGGAACTGGCCCCAGGTCGTGGGTCACTTGGCAGTGCCAGGTTGCACAGGCTCACAGGAAGGTGTGGGCAGTGACTTGTTCCTGTCACAGGTTGGCCAGGGGCTCTAACAGCCATTGCGCCCATTTCTGGGTTCAGAGACTGCAGCCACAACCTGCCCCACCTCTGGCACTCAGAAAAGCAGAGACTAGCCAGCATGAGCACCTCTGGGGTTGTTGACTGCAGCTGCAGCTCTTCCCACCTATGACGGCACTCATGAAGGTGGCATCCTGCTCTCTGTGATCTCAGAGTTAGTGGGTCCCGCAAAAAGCATCTCTTGCCTCTCTGGCAGGTCCAGGCCCTTCCCTGGACTCCCTCAGCTGTGCAGTACTAGACCCTTCAGACTGTCTTCATGGCAGTCAACCCAGATTCTCTCTGGGTCTGACCTCTGAAGCCTGAGCCTCAGCACTCAGCCCCCAGTGCCCTGGCAGGCATGCAGACGAGCGTCTCAGACTGTGAAGTGCTGGTCATCACTGGTCTCTGTTCTGAATTCTCTCGGGGCTTTGCCTTCATGCACCTGTTGCTTTGCTCTCTCTGGGTTTCCATAACGTCCCCCTGTCCTGTCCATAAAATGATTCTGAGTGTGTAGAAAGTTTTCCTCCTTCTCAGCTTTCTTCCAGAGGTGCAGGTCCCATCCCGATTCCTTTGTGTCCTTTTTCTTATTTCATTTGCCTTACTCTGTTATGGGGCAATTATCTTGCCTTTTTGAAAGTCTGAGGTTTCCTGCTAGTGTTCAGTAGCTGTTCTGTACAAGTTGTTTCACATTCAGATGTAATTTGGGTGATTTGTGGGGTAGAGAATGATCTCCACATCTTACTCCTCTGGCATCTTGGAAGTCCCCTTTCATTCTTTAATAGTGAAGAAAATAATCATCCCAGCCCTCTTTGGAAATTGCCATTGGAAAATAAGAAAGACTTGTGTTGTGGGCTTATTTAATTTTACTTTTGGTATTAAGCTATTAAATGACTTAGTACTGTATTTTGTGTGTATCATAAAAATGAATCTTACAAATTGCAGGCCTGAACCCACCATGCTGTTGTATTTGTCTTTAACAATGGCAAAGTGCTGTAAAGGAGGCATTAGAGCTCAATTCTAGGTCATTGTTTTAGTCCTTTGCATAGTGTAGTTTAAAAACTGTATTTTCAGTGATTGGGCCAAGTTTAAAATGTTAAAATATCAGTGTGAGTGTGTATTTGTGTGCTTTCTTCTTAATATTAAACAGAATTCAAGAAAATACAGAAGCCTTTAATGTACCTAAATATTCTCATGAAATACCAAGTATCCAAGTCTCATAGCAGTGTTTCCACATTATGTGCACAATAGCACTACATGTATTTATATACGTGAACGAAGTTAAAGTACCTTTATATTTTAAGTATTTTTCCAAGCATCTAAATTTTTAAAAGTCCTGTGTAGAAAAAAAAATACTCATGTATGTTCAATTCTATATGCTTAAAGGAACAGTATAATTATAATTAAACTAGTAATAATAGTAATCATAATAAAATAACTAGACTCCGAAAAAAGACTTAAAATCATATGGAGCCATGAGGCCATACCCTTTCCTGATAACTTTGGAGACTACTTGAGCAGTATACAGTTGTCTCTCAGTCCATGAGAGATGATTTCCAGGACCCTCCCCTCCTGTGGATCCTCACATCTGAGGATGCACAAGTCTTTTACATAAAACGATGTAGAATTTGCACCTAACCTACACATATCCTGCCATTTACTTTAAACAGTCTCTGGATTATTTAGTATGCCTAATGCAATATAGGCTTCCCTGGTGGCTCAGAGGTTAAAGCATCTGCCTCCAATGCGGGAGACCCGGGTTTGATCCCTGGGTCGGGAAGATCCCCTGGAGAAGGAAATGGTAACCCACTCCAGTATTCTTGCCTGGAGAATCCCACAGACAGAGGAGCCTGGCAGGCTACAGTCCACGGGTCGCAAAGAGTCGGACACGACTGAGCGACTTCTTCTTCTTCTTCAATGCAATATAATGTAAGTCCCTGTAAATAGTTATAAATACAATGTACATATTATGTAAATAGTTGCCAGCATGGGGCAAATTTGCATTTTGCTCTTTAAAACTTTCTGGATTTTTTTTTCTAATATTTACTGTCTGTTGGATGGTTGAATCTGTGTAAGTGGAAACCTGTAGATATTGAGGGCTGACTATATTTCCCTTTAAGAACACTTAATGAAGTTCACCTGCTGAAGATATTATCAAATGAGAAGGGGAAAAGGACTTTAGAGGCCGAAGAGGTGGGCGTGGACCTATTCCAAGGAGATATTCTAATGAAATCAACTGTAAATTTCTAAGTGTCATTATTATATTTCAAGAATGTGAGCTTGAAAACTCAATTTTGGTGATTTAAATCTTTTGGCCAAAAAAAGCAGGGGCTGGTCAGGGTTGCCATCCTAGAATAGAACCCTCCTTAATATCGATGGGGATATGAGAATAAGAGTTTCAAACTTATTGTCACTTTCTTTTAAAATAATTCATTTGCTCGATGTGATAACACTTTCATGGTTTCCTTGATAGGCAGAGAATATCTAAATTGTACTGACTCTTCCACAGTTAGAGAAGGAAATAATAATACAACTATCTAAACTGTGCAAAACATATTAAAATTTTTTAATCTTTGCAAAGATTCTTTCTACTTCATTAACTCATCTAAATATTAAATGGGAAAACTTTAATACCACTCTTGTTTACCTGAGGTTCACAATAATTTCTCTGTACAAAAATTTAATTTTTATGCTAATAAATAACAAAGCTGACTACACAGCAAATTGTAGTGGATCTCTTACAACTGAGGTAAACATAAATTTAAAGTGAACTATAAAAAGTGAAACAATTTCAGATTAATTTGTCCCAAGGAAAATGGAAGCACGGTTTATGATAATAATTGTTGCCGTGTTAAATGAAGTTAAAATCCAATTTTGTTGCAGGAAACCAGGTATGTCATAACTCAGTCTAACTGAGCTTGGAAATGGTGTTCAGCCACATGAAATATGAATTGAGGGCAGCTTCTTCAGAATTAAAATGATTCTCTAAAATAATAGAGAATAAATCTGACTTATGCTAAAAATTCAATGGACTTGAATAATCCATTCATTTCATGCCTATGGCCTGAAATGCAGTGGAGTGTGGTCAAACAGCTGTCATTTCATCTGTATCTATCTGGAGGCTCCTTTCTGCCTTATTCAAAGCTGAAATATTCTTGTACACACGGCCACTTACCTGACAGGATTACAATCCTTCTGGACTGTGGTTGGGGGGTAAAAGGACAACTGAGCAATGCAGTGGGCCAAGGATGAGACCCAGAGTACACCAGTGGTGACTCTGCCTTTGGTGTGAACTGTGACAGCTGTTTTGTAAGATCATGTTCTAAGTGCTGAGACTACAGAGAATATCTGAAAATTCTCCTTATGACCATTCAACCTTGACTTGGAGGCAGGAGGCAAGGAGGTATAGATGAAAGGGAAAGGCCATTCTCTTTCACTCAATGAATGTATTTTGACACATATTATGAGTCTGAATTATTTTTTACAAAGAAAAATTTTCAGTGGAAAAATGATGCAATGTATTAATTATTCCTTCCTGAAAAAACTGGACTAGTTAGGTCCATGGTGGTTAAGCTCACTCTCTCTCCCTACACCCTAGAAGTAATGAGTTGATGAGAAGTCTGTGTTCTCCCTTCTGAGGCACTGGCCATGGAGGAGAATGCTGTGTCGGTCAGCAGGACTGCAGAGAAAACACAGCAGGAAGCAGACAGCCCTCTGTGAGCATCGTTCACGTGCGTGATGCCTAGCCCTACAGCAGCTCCTCTCGCCCCTGGAGTGGGGGCAGTGGAGCCTGAGCTGAGGAGGAGCAGTGAGGTGTGCTGGCTTGCCTGGAAGCATGAGAGCCTTTCTCTCTGGCTGTGATGAAGCCTGGGGACTTCTAGCTAAGGGTGAGATGGGCTTCCATTAAAAAAATCCTTGTTGTTTTATTTAGCTGAACCTTGAGAGCAAGCATGGAGAAGTGGAATAGGGTGTATATTTCAGCCAGCTTGGGTTGCTGTAACAGGATATCATAGGCTTTCACAACCAACATTTATTTCTTGCAGTTGTGTAGGCTGGAAGTACGATGTATGAAATCAGGGTGCCAGCGTCGTCAGGTTCTAGGAAGGGCGCTTTTCCTGGTTAGATCGCTACTTTCTCACTGTGCTCACACAGTGGAAAGACATCTCGTGTCTCTTTATATAACGGCACTCCTCTTATCTTGGAGACATCACCCTCATGACCTCATGTAATATCTCAAAGGCTCCACCTTCAAATACCATCGTATTGGGAATTAGAGTTTCAACATATGACTTTGGGAAGAATGATCATTTAGTGCACAGAGGTACACATCCGTCAGTGTACCCACGCCATGAACATGTTTCTGCAGAATTCACCAGACACGTTGACAGTCACTACAGAGCCTGACTCAGGATGCTGAAAGACAGTGGGCTTAAACATTGCCCCCATTCAGACTTTCATGTTTCATAAAGTCATGAAGCTGTTAGACAAAATGTGAAAATATGCATTCTATATAAAGTGTCATTTTGTGTACCCAGTTAAATGAGTAAAAATTTTTCAATTCACAATATCTATATTGTACAACATGAGGATTATAGCCAATATTTTATAATAACTATAAGTGGAATATAATCTTTAAAAATTATAATTACATATAATATTGTGCATCAGTTGTACTTCAATTTTTTTTTAATGTACAGTATCATTTTCCCCCTTCTTTATATATTATGAGCTAAGCACTTGTAATTCAGAGAAACCCCTCTAGACCACAGAACTTCACAGAGGAATATCCTAATATCTTTCCTTTTTTCCCCACTAGTTTGACAAGTTGAAAAATAAGGAATAAAAATTTATAAGTATGCCAAAAAAGAAACTAAAATTTATTTAGAATCAGCTACTCCTAATTCCTTTCTATTCTATTGTGTCTAGTCCTGTGATATTTGGTTGATGCAATACTGTACTGAGAAAGCGTATAATTATATAACAAACAAAAACAGCCTTCCTAGGCCTCACAGAAACCCATGCCACTTTCTCTCTGAGCCCAGCCTCAGGCTGTAGCACAACAAAGATGTGGCCCAGGGCTACCGTCTGAGACCTGCCATAGCCTTACCGTGTGACCTCTGCAGATGTCTTAGCTTCTCTGGGGCTCAGTTTTCTTATTCATCAAATGGGAATGCCTTCTACCCAAGGTTGCTATGAGGAGTAGATGTATTAGTGCCTTTAAAGCTAGCTTCTACTTGCTCAGTAACATGCACGCCTTGTTGGTGTGCTGTATCCTCCTCTTCCTGGAATATTAACCTGAAGAAGGTGAGGTTGTGCCCTTGGGTCTAGAACCATTACTCTCTGAGTCAGTGATGCTGGGAGGATATGCTGTGGAGTAATCAGCTTCTAGTTACTAAGTTGGTGTGTCACTTTCAGAGAATTTTCCACTTGGTCAACGTGAAGTCTTTACTTGAGACTTTTCAGCTTATGTCATTGATGAATAAAAATTCAGACCCATGTATACAGTGGAGCCCCCTTGTGAGTAATGTAACCACTAGGTAAATGACCCATTCCAAAAAATGCTTGTATCATTAATGCCTGCTTCCAGGACCCTGACGGAGGTGACCTGAGCTCCAGCCACTGGAATCTCAACCCCCTTTTGAGACAAGCCATAAATCCAGCCTTTGGGGCATAATCCAATCAGGAAGTGCCAAGATTTTTGTTTTCTCTTAGAAATTTATCAAAATTTTAAAGTCTAACTTAAACTGCTTTTACATTTGTTGAAAGAAATAAATGTCCCCCAAATCTTTGCAAGATTGAGATTTCAGAAACAGGTCTAGTTATATGTACCAGTCCCAGCACAGCTGATGGGGTTTGTCTTTGAGCGAAAGCCCACACCTCCCTGCCCATCAGTTCTGTGGGTCCCCTTAGATGCTTAGGGCTGATTCTCAGGTTATCTCTCAGTAACTCTAGAATTTACTCCACATAAGTTGGTATATTTCTGAGATTGGGTTTTTATCCTTAAAAGTCATAAATTCAATTCAGACATTTCATAAAATTGGCATGTGTAAAGCTGAAGTGTGGGTGGGACTTTTTTCTTCCTAGACTGGAAGACTTAGAAAAAAATATAAAAACAATTTTATCTTTCTCATGCCGGTGTAGTAAATGAATTCTGTATGGCAAAAGCATCAGACAGAATGGAGACAATTATCATTTCTATGTTAATTCAGATTAAGACAAAAAGTCAAAACAAGCCCTTTGTTTCTTACGTAGGGCTAGTACTTGATGTTTGTATACATGATCCCTTGAAACATGATTTCTATAGGCAATTCCCTCTTCTTACATAATCTAGTGGTGTTGTATCTCTAATGAGGTAAGAGCTCCTCCTGGAATTATGTGAAAAATACAGTGCCAGTCACATGGTGCTTCTTTGCATCATTATGTGACTTTTTCCTTGCGTCTCTCACTCTGGGTTTAGATTTGTTGTGAATCACTTTCAACTTCCTCTAAACTATGAAGACATTTCCTTGATCCAGGGTAAGATCCAGGTTGTGTCAAGCATGCAGTTTATTAAATTTGCTTCCATTTTAGGACGGACTCCACTCTAAGATTTTATGAAGTACACACCGTGCAGACACACTGGTGTGATTCTTCAGGCTGCAGGAGGTGCCCAGTGGGAACGAGAGATTGCTGCTCACGCCACACAGGTCAATGCCCCCTGCTTAGACTTCAGAAAGGCTCACTCCACAGTCACTGCTGGCCCATTCTCTAATCTCCAGCGTGGTCACATGTCTCTTGCCTGGTGGCGAGGAGTTGAAACCAAGATAGTCATCTTTAAGCTGCAGGTGCCACTAATGGCACATTCTTGTCTGTGAAAACCCTATAAATACAAGTCTTGTAACTATTTGTAATTACTATATATATTTTTTTAGCTTTGCTTTTCTGTCAACTATGCTTTATGTTGACCTAGCACTTCTCATATCACCTTTAAAGTTTCAGCCCTCTACAGAGTTGACACTATAGGTTGTAAGTCAAGCAATGGTGAAAGAAAAGCTCTGAAACAGAAGGATCCTAGACCCAAATCACTCAGTGAGTCTATGCTGATCTGTTATGAATCCAGAATGTCTTTTTACCAGTGGAAGGGTATCTGATTTCCTTACAGGGGTTGCCTGAACTCTGGTGTTGGTTTCTACTAGGAGACAGCTTGAAATATCCACTCTGTCCTCAGAGTGTCCTCAGAGCACTCTGTATGCACTTGCTGCGGTTGTTTCATCGATAGCTCTTAAGAGTCCATAGTTGTACAACCCCTTCTGCATTGATGCTGGACTTGATTGTGTGGTCACTTTATATGGAACCAAGCTTAAGTCCCCTCACATGCACAGTTTAGCCATCTACTGACACCGAATCATGGTGAAGAAAGTGTAACATTTTAATGAAAGACCAGGCAAGGAATCCAGGGCAGCTAATGCTGAAAAAACCCTGAACTCTCTCCAGTTGTTTTCTGAGACAATTTTTATTGTCAGAATTTGTGGAGAGGTGTGCGGGGGTATAGTTTTTCCAGGTGGCACTAGTGGTAAAGAACCCTCCTGTCAATGCAGGAGATATAAGAGACTTGGTTTTGATCCCTGGGTAGAGAAGATCCCCTGGAGAAGGGCATGGGAACCCATTCCAGTATTCTTGCCTGGAGAATCCTATGGCCAGAAAGAGTCAGACACAACTGAAGCAACTTAGCACATCTGTGCACACAGTATGTGACTTTACTCTGGCTGGTTGTGGAGGAGGTAACAGCAATATCAGCCTTCTGGTTCCAACGAGTCAGGAGTCTATGTGCTTGGCTCAGCCTGAAGTTACCATCAGGTGGGGTCCCTAGTTCCTGCAAAGTAATTGAAGATTTGTATCGGCTTGATGTGTATTCCCCTTGAGGGGTAACTGGGACACTGCCAGATGATGAACTGTTGTTTCCTGACTTTCCTTCCTCTCTGCATTCCCTCAGTCTTCTATTTAGTGACTGTTTGAATCTACCCTTTGGAACTCTGGGAAGGTCTAGGAAGCTGAAACCTTTCTCCTACAAAAAAGAAATGGGGGTTATGGAAGGGCTTTGGTATCAGGAAGATACTGGTGGGTTTCAACTTTGGTCACTGGATCCTAAGCGAATCTGACATGGGCAGATCCTTGATATGTGCTGTGTGTGGAACACTGCCACCAGGCTAATAATCTCATCTAAACTTCTTGAGACTTAAGACTGTACAGAGGAAACTGTCCAGCTCCCTCAGCCTGCAGCCCAGCTCATGAAAGTGAGCTCACAAAAGAGCAACAGGACCTATTCTCTTTCAACCCATGGAATCAATAAGCCTAAATTTCGAGGTGTTTCAGTACACAGTAAATGTTTGACACACTTTTGGAAAGCATATTCCACTGTCCATTCAACAGAGAGACAATATTTATGCTTAAGAGTTAGAAAATGTTTTATATCAGTTCTTAATTCAACTAATGAAGTTTTTATCTACAATTATTACTGTAACTCTAATGAAGCTATTTTTATGAACTCTGAATTATATTTAACATAAGCTTTACAACCATAATGAAAGTTCATAGATTGCTTGCACTTTTATATAAGTGGGTTATATTTACTTTTTAATATGCAAAATTTCATTATCTAGAAATGATTTGTGTTTTCCATTCCAGTACTAATACTTCATAGTTTTCTTTCTTGCTCTGGCCAAGGCATCTGGTACAATTCTTAGGATTATTGTTAATAGACATGGCTAACTTTTCTTTCTTCAAAAAGAAAGCTTTCATTATTTCATCATTCATTATGATTTCTGCTACAGTTTTTTTCCCAATTACTTGTGTTTAAAAAGATTCCTCATATTCTTTGTAAAGAACTTTTGTTATGAATTTTTCCTATCAATTGCTATCATCTTATGATTACTTTCTTCTAATTTTCTAATACAATATAGATGGAAGCATAAAGCTCAGGCTTCATGGGTACAAATGATATTAATAAGAAACGAATTTATTTCTATGCATGTAATAAATGGCAAAGGGAATTATGTACAAGATACCATTTGAAAGTGCGGCAGGACTGCATTGTATAATTCTCTATGTTAGTGTCTGTCGTGTCGTCTTTAGATTTGCTCAAAGGTAGCTAATATGCTTTTAATACACTTTTAAATGATATCTCATATATATAATTTCCTTTGCCATTTATTCCATGCATATAGAAATAAATTAGTTTTGCCTTAACATCATTTGTACCCATGTTAAGTAGACACTGACTCCAAATCTTACGTGGATTTAGTGTAACAATTTTGTGGAATTATTCTGCTAAAGACCAAAAATAGTCAGAACTCTGGTGAAGAAAATAAAAATCACTGTGTGCCCTTGGCCTGATATTTATCAAGACTTGTTATCAAGCTTTAGTAATTATTGTATATAAAATTGGTATGGAAATACACAGGGAAATCAAAGGAACAGAAACAGACCTATGTATAGATACTTGAATATATGATCTTAGAAATACATCAAAGGTAGGATTTTAGATTCATGGCTGAACAGACTTTTGGAGCTGGTTTTTGGACATGAGTTAATCATCTCCTCAGGTTGCCAGCCTTCTGAATAAAGCAACTACCCCATTTCTATCAGCACTTGTCTCTGGAGTATTAGCTTTTGAATCGTGAACAGCTAAATCAGAGTTTGGTTAGCAATCAGGCACTTATTCAAGTCTTTTCAGTAATAAAAACAAAAACTTTATTCATATTTTATTCAAGATGAAACCGAGCAGGACCCTGTGGGTTGCTGGGCATGAAAGCCTTTCCATGACCCCCATTTCTGTCATAGGAAGTAGACTCCAATTTTCATGACCTTCCCTGAGTTCTAAAGGGAAGATTCAAACAGTTGCTGCTGAGAGATAGGAAGACATGCAGAGACAAGTGAGGATCAGCCAAGAAATAATAGTGCAGTCTTGGAGCAGGGTCCTGATTCTGCCTCAAGGGAGCGTAGTTCAGTCCCATCTGACTCTGCCACCCCATGGACTGCAGCATGCTAGGCTTCTCTGTCCTTCACTGTCTCCTGGAGCTTGCTCAAACTCATGTCCATTGAGTCAGTGATGCCATCCAACCATCTCATCCTCTGTTGTCCCCTTCTCCTTTTGTCCTCAATCTTTCCCAGCATCAGGATCTTTTCTAATGTAATGAATCAACTCTTTGCATCAGGTGGCCAAAGTATTGGAGCTTCAGCATCAGTTCTTCTAATACATATTCAGGACTGATTTCCTTTAGGATGGACTGGTTTGATCTCCTTTCAGTCCAAGGGATTCTCAAGAGTCTCAATGCTACAGTTCAAAAGCATCCATTCTTCAGTGCTCAGCCTTCTTTATGGTCCAACTCTCACATCCATACCTGACTACTAGAAAAACCATAGCTTTGACTAGATGGACCTTTGTTGGCAAAGTAGTGTCTCTGCTTTTCAATACACCCTCCAGGGTTGTCATAGCTTTTCTTCCAAGGAGCAAGTGTCTTTTAATTTCATGGCTGCAATCACCATCTGGAGTGATTTTGGAGCCCAAGAAAATAAAGTTTGTCACTGTTTACACAGTTTCTTCATCTATTCACCATGAAGTGATGGGACCAGGTGCTATGATCCTAGTTTTTCAAATGTTGAGATTTATCCCTCAAGGAATACACACAGCAATATCTTTAAGCTCTTTACAGAACTAAAGTCCCAAATGAATGGAGGACGTTAGCATTTTTTATTTCAGATTAAAGGAACCAGAGAAACTTAAGAAACTATCTGAGGCCATATTAAAGGAACCACAGAAACTCGTCAGATTACCTGAGACTAGATGAAAGAGGTGCAGGCTTTGCATATGCCATGATCCTGATCATCAACCCCACCCTTGAAAGCTTCTCAGCAACTCCTTTGTGTGGCAAAGCAACAGAGCTATTCTTTTATTTTTCATCCAAAACTCTTTCTCTGAAATTGGATTCAACAGCAGTGCATAGAGGCCAAGTTTTCAGCACCAAACACTGTTGCAAATAGGGGAGAGAGATTGGACTTAAATTCCAGTACAACGTGAATTTATAGATAGTGGGGACAGTAACAAGGTCAGTGTTTGGAAGCTTACTAAGAGAAATTTGGTAGATATCAAGGGTGGAGGGATCCTTGTTCATGGCAAGTCAGAAAGTCTATGTCAGATATGGAGATGAGGATCTTGAACAGATATTAAGATAGGCAGGGTGCAGAAGTGGGGTGATTATTGAATAACTGATGTAGAATTCTTGCTAGTGGAGACTGGGATTCAGAGTGTTACCAAGAGTACAAGCTCACTCTGCTCACTGAATGATAGGCTGATAAATCCAGTAGATGAGGTGTTGAGGCAAGAATATGACCTTATTTGGAGAGCTGACTGACCAAAAAGATGGCAGACTAACATCTCAAAATAATCATCTTGTTGGAGCTGGATGTCAGGTTCTTTTAGTGATCAGAGACTGGGGGAGTTGAGGAAACAAAAAGACCATTTAATTCTTGAAATATCTCCTAGAATGGCAAGCCTCAGGCAGGCAGATGTGCTAGTTTCACTTCCTCACAGTCATTTCACAGTTGGTGTGAAATGGAACATCTTGATTCCCGTGTCCCCAAATGTGAATTTCTGAGCCATGCTGGCAAGCGGCAGACAATGCCATTTCCCACACAAGGAACTCGAGAATGCTATAGTCCTTCACAGCTGTGCAGGGTCAAGTTATCTCCTAGTGAGCTAAACAAAGGCACTTTAGTGTAAGGATCAGGCAGAGGGGAGCAGGATTCCCTGAGGCAGACCGTTATGTATGCTATAATCACAAAAGAAGCAAAAAGCAGGATTTAACAGTCATAGAAACAGATCTGATATGGGATCAAAATTAATTGTACTCGGTTATAAGATGAGCCTGGCTAAAGTTGGTTGAGGAGGGACTCTGTCACTTGTACTAACCTAAGGTGTCATAGGTTTGTGACGTTTCCACCAAAGAGTCTATAAACATTTTGAAGGATTGTACCGCAGGTTTCCCTAGGCCTTCTCAGGTGGCACTAGTGGTAAAGAACTAGTGGTAAAGAACTCTCCTCGCAGTTCAGGAGACATAAGAGAAGCATGTTTGATCCTTGGGTCAGGAAGAAGCCCTGGAGAAGGGCGTGGCAACCCACTCCAGTGTTCTTCCCTGGAGAATCCCTTGGATAGAGGAGCCTAGCGGGCTATAGTCCATGGGGTCACAAAGAGTCTGACTTGATTTAGCAACTGTGCAAACACACACACAAACATGTGTGAGCTGGTGATTCCTGTACCATACTGCAGAGTGGTAAGTGACTGAATGCAAGGGAAGAAAAGGGTGCTTGTTACTGATTTATTTATTTTTAGCTCTATTTTGTTTTAAAATGCTATTGCACTTTTGGTTTTTTGTTTTTGTGTGTGCTTTTTTTTTCTTAAGAGTGAAGGTATTCAGAGACCTGATGAATGAGATGTAAGATTTTTGCTGGAAAAAAAGAAAAAAAATTTTTGCTATCCATTGCTGAGCAACAAAGCTTAAAATAAACTTTTCCTGTAAGGGAGGGTTAAGCCCGTTCCCAGCCCTCTTTGTCTCCCCTCAACACCTCTTACATTTGTTTTTTTCTTCCCAGTTACTGGTGGCTCAGATGGTTAAGTGTATGCCTACAATGCGGGAGACCTGGGTTCAATCCCTGGGTCAGGAAGATCTCCTGGAGAAGGAAATGGCAACCCACTCCAGTATTCTTGCCTGGAAAATCCCATGGACGGAGGAGACTGGTGGGCTGCAGTCCATGGAGTTGGAAAGAGTCAGACATGACTGAGCGACTTCACTTTCACTTTTCACTTTCACGCATTGGAGAAGGAAATGGCAACCCACTGCAGTGTTCTTGCCTGGAGAATCCCAGGGATGGCGGAGCCTGGGGGGCTTCCGTCTATGGGGTCGCACAGAACTGAACACGACTGAAGCTACTTAGCACCAGCAGCAGCAGTCAGGAAACAGTGCAGCCTTCAGATAGGGTTCCCCTTTAAGAAACATACAGAACTGTATCTCTGAGTTCTTCTGAAGGGACTAAGGGCCTAACCCAGGGGAAAGTGGTAACTTCAGGCTGAGCATAAATTTGCTGGAGCACTGCCCTGTTATCTTACCACTAACCAAAAAGTGCATACCCTGCAGCCCTCATCCCAGATTTTTCTGTAAAATCTTTTCCCTCAAAGCCATCAGAGAGTTTGGGGTCATTGAGCACAGACTATCCATCCTCCCTGCTGGTCCTACAGTAAACCTTTCTCCGCTCCAAACTCCAACACTGAGGGTTGTTTGGCCTCACTGTGCCTTGGGCACATGAACTTGCATTTGGTAACACACTCACATTCTGGACATGTCCTCTCCATTCTTCTGAATAGAAGGTTTTCCATAGGGACATTCTCAGGCTTGCTAAAAGTGCAGGCACCTCTTCAACTGTTTAGAAAAAGACTAGATTTATTAAAAAATCAGTTACTGTGACCTTTCTACCTGGGCTCTTTCAGAGTGCCTGGGGCTGTACCTTCTTTTCAAGGAGAACTCAAAGGTCAGGAATTAGGGCTCTGGCTTTTGGCAAAGTAGTCCTATTACAGGCAAATTGTTGATAAGAGGCAGAGGATGTGAAAGGCTACTGTGAAGAGAAGATATTTAAGAGGAGGCTGCATTTAGGAGCTGAATGTTTGTATTATAACGGGTCTGAAATCCACCTGGCACCAGCTTCTTTCCTTGACTACAGTTCAATCTTAAAACAAAAATGCTAAGATGTAATGTTTTGGATTGTTGGTATTTATAGCTTGAAATTTTATGTTATTTTGTATTTTCTACTAAAACAATTCAAAAAACTGAATTCTTTTACAACCAGTTACATTCTACTTTAGTGTCCTTCCAGTCAACCTTCCAGTGTTTATCACTGTTCTATTATTTCTACATGCTCTGCATTTGGAATGGTCTCCCCGTGAAGTGATCAGAGTCACACCATATTAAACTAAAAGTTTTTATACAGTCATTGAGTCCCAGTGACTGTACCCCTATATTTCTGTTGGAGAAAATCAGCCAGGCCTTTGAAGTGTTCTAATTCTGATATCCATAAGGAAATGTATAGAATCCTCTCCCCCTACTTCATTATGTAATCACAATATTTATAAAACAAGATAGTTTTAAATCAAATAATTATTTCAGAATTTCCTAAAAAAAAAAAAGGTCACTGATTCTGTAACTCACTGCTTCTGGAATCTGCTGGGACCCTCAGAGACTGTTGCTTAACCTCCACCCTGTTTTGTCCCAATCAGGGGTGCACTGTGCACTGATCTATCCTACCCCTCTTCTCTTACAGTCATTGTTACCAAAGGAGAATGAAAGAAGATCCTCTTTGCAAAGAGTACCTGTTCTTGTTACCGAATGCCAGTTCATATGCCCAAACACAGAGAGGCCAAACAAACTGAAATGGTGATGTTTTGAGTGGAGAAAGATTTATTGCAGGGCCAAGCAAGCAGAGTGGGTGGCTTAGTTCAAAGATCCTAAACTCTCTCATGGCTTTTTGGGGGGAAAAAAACTGTTTATAAGCATAATTTGAGGTGAATGCTGTAGGGTGAATGACTTTCTTCCAGTTAGTTGGTGGTGAGGTAACGGAGTGGTACTCCAGGAATCTTGCTCAGCCTAAAGTTACCATCCTTCACCTGGATGAGGGCTTTAGTTCTTACAAAAGAACTCAAAAGTTCTCTTAAGGAAGAACCAGGACCCTGCCCCATGGCTGAATTACTGTTTCTTGACTGCTCCTCCCTTATCTTTGCATCTTCTCCCTTCCCTCATTAGCAGCTATTTGAACCTTCTCTTTGGAACTCTGGGAAGATCAAGGAGGCTGAAGAAGCCTATTTCTTACAAACAAGAAACAAGGGGCCAGGAAAGGATTTGTATCTGAGAAGGCTCCTCAGAGTTTTGCTGTTTCACGCTTACTGATTTTTCCTATCATGCCTTCCTATTAAAATTATAAACCCAGTGGGAGCTGACATTTGATCAAATATTTGTGTTGTTTATCTAACAGATTTTAGCACAACTAGCTTCTAAGCATACAAAAGGTACTTGAAAAATGCATATTAAGAAGATTGCTGAATTAAATGATTTTTTTAGGCTGAGAAAAGTTAGAAACTAACATAATTTATGAAAGTTAATGATACACTCTGATGAAACTGAATCTATGGAACTAATGGGAAGTATGTTCTGAAAGAGATGGGAAAACCAGACCCACCTGACCTGCCTCTTGAGAAACTTGTATGCAGGTCAGGAAGCAACAGTTAGAACTGGACATGGAACAGATTGGTTCCAAATAGGAAAAGGAGTACATCAAGGCTGTATATTGTCACTCTGCTTATTTAACTTCTATGCAGAGTGCATCATGAGAAACACTGGGCTGGAAGAAGCACAAACTGGAATCAAGATTGCTGGGAGAAATATCAATCACCTCAGATGTGTAGATGACACTACCTTTATGGCAGAAAGTGAAGAGGAACTAAAAAGCCTCTTGATGAAAATGAAAGAGGAGAGTGAAAAAGTTAGCTTAAAGCTCAACATTCAGAAAACAAAGATCATGGCATCTGGTCCCATCACTTCATGGGAAATAGATGGGGAAACAGTGGAAACAGTGGCAGACTTGATTTTTTTGGGCACCAAAATCACTGCAGATGGTGACTGCAGCCATGAAATTAGAAGACGCTTACTCCTTGGAAGAAAAGTTATGACCAACCTAGATAGAATAATCAAAAGCAGAGTCATTATTTTGCCAACAAAGTCCATCCAGTCAAGGCTATGGTTTTTCCTGTGGTCATGTATGGATGTGAGAGTTGGACTGTGAAGAAAGCTGAGTGCCAAAGAATTGATGCTTTTGAACTATGGTGTTGGAGAAGACTCTTGAGAGTCCCTTGGACTGCAAGGAGATCCAATCAGTCTGTCCTAAAGATCAGTCCTGGGTGTTCATTGGAAGGACTGATGCTGAAGCTGAAACTCCAATACTTTGGCCACCTTCTGTGAAGAGATGATTCATTGGAAAAGACTCTGATGCTGGGAGGGACTGGGGACAGGAGGAGAAGGGGACAGACGACAGAGGATGAGATGGCTGAATGGCATCACCGACTTGATGGACATAAGTTTGAGTAAACTGTGGGAGTTGGTAATGAACAGGGAGGCCTGGCGTACTGCAGTTCATGGGCTCGCTAGGAGTCAAACACGACTGAGAAACTGAACTGAATTGAACTGAATGGGAAGTATGTAGTGGCAGTGAAGAGGAAAAATTATAATTTTACATAACCTCCTGCTCATTCTGCCTCTGTAACCTAGCTTGCTCCTTGGAAAGTCTGGATCACATGGGTCACGTAGTCTCGGAAAGTGGGGACTTTCCCACTTTCTAGGAACTGGAGCTTATCTCACTCACCCTTGTCCTGCTCTTTGCAATTACCCAGCCCCTGCAAAACTGCTTAATCATGCCTGTCTGTGTAAAGGTGAGGCACCTCCCTCCCTGTCCCAACTGCTGTTTCTGTGCTCACGAAACCCTGTAGTTTAAACAAACATATTAGCGGCTTGTGTTGTCCACTATAATCTGTCTATAAAAGCTCTATAATCCCTTTGTTCAGGGATCTGAATTGGAGTGGTAACTCCTCTGAGCCCACCAGCATAATAAACCTGAGTTCTCCAACTCTCCAAGTGTGGTGCTTGGTTTCTCCATTACTAGTTTCTGCAATAGCAGGACCAGTGCTGGCAACTTTCTAATCACAGAGCTGAGTGTCAAGAGGTGGATGAATACCTGTGCTCAATCATGATGATTTGATCACCTGAAGAGTGGCATTGTAGCGTGCTTTATGAAGATCCTGGTGAATGAGAAAGGGGTGTCTACAAGCCAGAAAGAGAGTTCTCACCAGAACCTGACCAGCCTGGCATCTGATCTCAGACCTCCAGCCTCCAGAACTGGAAAAATAAATGTCAGTTGTTTGCAAGCCACCAGCTTCTGATATTTTGTTATAGCAGCCTGAATGGAAAGATGCTGTGGCCCATTCAACTAAATTTTTAACCAACTATGTAGATTCTTCATCTATAAAATGAAGATATTGCAGCAAATTTAAAGCGTCTCTGTGAGGTCTAGGTGAATTATGCGAGTCTCTGTGTGTTTAATTTTATTTCCACTTGCTGTGTATAGACTTATCTGGAGGGAGAGGGAGGGGGAGAAGTGTTAACTCAGACACAGTATCAATTCTACACTTGTTCCTGCATTGGACATAATATAGTAAAATCATCCTGGAACTCCATAGCCCAGTTGTGGTGGGTTTACCACTTCTTTTTTTTCTTTCTTTGGTTCCTTATTAGTTTTGTGATTGAGACTGTGGGAACCTCAGAATGTATGCTTCATGAAGAAGCAGTAGCCAAACTTACATTTCTTTAATGTGTTTGAATTAGTGAAATTTGAGAAAGACAGTGTTCTCTGGTGTTGGTTTTCAGGATACCCACTGGCAGGGAGAGTGAAGCTTCTGCCTTTATGCCATCCCCCCACCCCGTCTTCCCCCTCAGTGCTGCCTGAGAGTTTGTGCAGGAGCAGATTTCATCCACCTCATGTACACTGGGTGACAACATGGGAAGACACGAAAGACATCGTGACATTATGGAGATCTGGATGAGAATATTTTTTAATTATTTTGTTTCCCATAAGGATAAGTAAAATCCTCTAGCATTAAGAGGTGATCAACAAATATGGATTTAATTCACTTGAAGTTTGAAAGAATAGGCAGCATCACTTTTGTACTGTTAATACTAACCTAGAGGGTATCCTGCCTGCAATGTGGGAAAGCTGGGTTTGATTTCTGGGTTGGGAGGATCCCCTGGAGAAGGCTACCCATTCCAGTATTCTTGCTGGAGCATCCCATGGACAGAGGAGCCTGGCAGGCTACAGTTCATAGGGTCATAGAGTCAGACACAACTAAGTGACTTTCACAGAAAGATTAGAATCACTTTAAATGCGTCCAAATCTGTCATGATTGTTAGAATCCCAGTAGTCAAACAACAAAAATGAAACTTCAGAATTTTACAATATTTGTTAAATATTGATTATTTCAAAAGCAGCAAAAGCTGTTAGAAATAAAATTAAAGTTTATGATTGCTTTCTCATTTTCTAGACTTGTGTATCTAAACATTTATATAGTTTTAAATAACAGTATATGCTTGAATTTTATATGCTAATTTAAAATATTTATTTAAAACTTGAAACACTTGTGTAATCAATAAATACATATTAAAAGTTTATAAAATTGTTCAGAAATCATGTGTCTTTATAAAATTGTTCAGAAATCATGTGTCTTATCAATGAAAAATTTGCCTAGGTTGGACAATCTCCCCAGCTGATAAATATATTGATTATTTCCTATAAGTTGTTTAGAACAGTTTTCTCAAATATCTTCAAAACTATATGGTAGTTTTTAGTCATTCATAACCTGTTCTCATATAAGAATTTTCATTGCCCCAAGCATTCACAGCTACTATTAAGATTTCTTAACATTATATGATAGTAGTAAGTGGATGCTTAGATAATTAGGTTCTTTTCATGTAAATAGTGCTGCAGTGAATATGGGGGTGGTCCATGTGTCATTTTGAATTATGGTTTTATCAGGGCATATGCCTAGTAGTGGGATTGCTAGGTCATATGGTGCTTTTATTTCTAGTTAATTGGTAGCTTAGCAGTAAGAATCTGCCTGCAATGCAGGTGATGTGGATTCAGTCCCTGGATTAGGAAGATCCCCTGAAGGAGGAAGTAGCAACCCATTCCAGATTCTTGCTCGGAAAATTTTATGGACAGAGAAGACTGACAAGCTACAGTCTGTGGGATCACAAAGAGTTGAACATGACTGAGCTCTCACCTGCTTACTTAAGAAGTTGTCATGCTGTTCTTCAGAGTGATTGTATCAATTTATATTCCCACTAAGTGTGCCAGAGAGTTCTCTTTTCTCCGCATCCCCTCCAGAACTTATTGTTTGTAGATTTTTCTTTTGATGATGGCTATTCTGACCAGTGTGATGTGACTGATACCTCACTGTGGTTTTTAATTGTATTTTTTTATAATGGACATTGTGAGCATTTTTTCATCTGTATGTCTTCCTTGGAGAATTAGCTGTTTAGGTTTCCCCCTCGTTTTTTGAGTGCTGTTTTTTTGATATTGAGCTGCATGAGCTGCTTGTATATTTCCGAGATTAACCCTTTGTCAGTTCCTTCCTTTGCAAATATTTCCTTCGATTCTGAGGTTGCATTTTGTCATGTTTTGCTTTATTGTGCGAAACTTTTAAGTTTAATTGGGTCCCATTTGTTAATTTTTGTTTTTATTTTCATTACTCTAGCAGGTGGATCCAAAAGGATCTTGATGCTAATTATGTCAAATAGTGTTCTGCCAATGTTTTCTTCTAAGAATTTTATACTTGGTTTTTTAATACACTTGAGTTTATTTTTGTGTACATTGTTAGCAAGTATTTTAACTTCATTCTTTAACATGTGACTGTCCAGTTTTCCCAGCACCACCTATTGAAGAGTCTATCTTTTCTGCATTGTATATTCCTGCTCCCTTTGTTAAAGATAAGGTGACCATAGGTGTGTGGCTTCATTTCTGGGCTTTCTGTCTTGTCCCATTGATCTATATTTCAGTTTTTGTGCCAGTATCATGCTGTCTTGATAACTGTAGTGTTGTAATATAGTCTGAAGTCAGGGAGCTTGATTCCTTCAGCTCCATTTTTCCTGACTCAGGATTGTTTTGGCTATACAGAGTCTTTTGTAATTCCACACAAATTAAAAATTGTTTGTTCTAGTTATATGAAAAATGCACTGGTAATTTGATGGGGATTGCACTGAATCTGTAGATTGCTTTTGATGGTATAGTCATTTTCACAATATTAATACTTCCAGTCTAGGAGCATTGTAATAGCTGTTTGTGTCATCTTTGATTTCATTCTTCAGTGTCTTATACTTATCTGCGTATAAGACACTAGTGTCTGGAGACACTAGTCTCCATTGCAAGTTTAGTCCTAAGTATCTTATTCTTTTGTTGCAGTGATGAATGGGATTGTTTCCTTAATTTCTCCTGATTTTCCACTTGTAGTGTGTAGTAATGCCAGGAATTTCTTTTTTTTAAACTTCATATTCATTTGTAGGTTCACTGTAATCCCAATCAAAATATATTTTGCATTATTGAAAGAAAGTTGTAGACAGAATGCTCCATTAGCACAAAATATTTTTTCTAAATATATATATTTTATTGAACTATAGTTGACTTAAATTAAGAAAGAACATTAAAAAGAAGGAAGGAAAAAGAGATGGAGAAATTGGAAAACCAACTAATTGAAATGGGAGCACTGAATATGAAATAGAGAAAGTGAAGCAAACTAGGTAAAAGTAAAGCATCATCATGTAGCCCAGATGTTAGCTCATTGGAAACATATCTGGAGCTTTAGAGAAAAAAAATCAATACGTTGGCTTTTGTATTTTTCAAGAAAATTCTGATATGCATCTGGATTTTAGAAATTGATTACAGAATTTTCTATTAAATTATAGTTTTGGTGATAAGAGAATTTTATTATTTTTCTTTTGGCCAATCATGATACAATGGTACTAAATGAGTAATAGTTACATAATCACAATCGTAAAAGATATTTATCAGTTTTTACACTCAATAGCCACACAAAAACTAAAAGATAATTACCATTGTAAGCCATGATCAATCTAACAATATAAAATAATTGCATAAGCAGGGTGATGTGGTAAGTAGAATTGCATACTTCCAGAAGTTTTCATCTGCCCAGCCAGTCTATTTCTTTTGGTTGGCACATTTAACCCATTTACATTAAGGTAATTATTGCTAAAGCTGAAACTCCAGTACTTTGGCCACTTCAAGTGAAGAGTTGACTCATTGGAAAAGACTCTGACGCTGGGAGGGATTGGGAGCAGGAGGAGAAGGGGACGACAGAGGATGAGATGGCTAGATGGCATCACCGACTCAATGGACATGGGTCTGAGTGAACTCTGGGAGTTGGTGATGGACAGGAAGGCCTGGCATGCTGCAATTCATGGGGTCGCAAAGAGTCGGACATGACTGAGCAACTGAACTGAACTGAATTATCAATATGCCTGATCCTATTGCCATTTTCTTAATTGTTCAGGGTTTATTTTCTGGAGGTCTTTGCCTTCTCTTATGTTTCCTGCCTAGCGAAGTTTCTTTAGCATTTGTTGTAAAGATGGTTTGGTGCCGCTAAATTCTCTCAACTTCTGCTTGTCAGGAAAGCTTTTGCTTTCTCCATCAAATCTGAATGAGTCTTGCTAGATAGAGTATTCTTGGTTGTAGGGTCTTCCCTTTCATCACTTTGAATATATCATGTCATTCCTGTCCAGCTTCTAGAGTTTCTTTGAGAAGTCAGCTGCTAACCTGATGGTAGTTCCCTGTGATGTTATCTGTCATTTTTCCCTTGCTGCTTCTAATGTTTTATCTTTGTCTTTAATTTTTGTCAGTTTAATTACTGTGTGTCTTGGTGTGTTTCTCCTTGGATTTATCCTGCCTGGAACTCTCTGTGCTTGGTTGACTATTTCCTTTCCCATGTTAGGGAAGTTTTCAGCTCTTCTCTCTTCAAATATTTTCTCAGGTACTTATTCACTTTGTTCTCCTTCTGGGACCACAGTAATGTGAATCTTGATGCATTTAATGTTGTCCTGGAGGTCTCTTAGTCTGTCTTCTTTTTTTTTCTCATTCTTCTTTCTATGTTCTGTGGCAGTGATTTCCACCATTCTGTCCTCCAGGTCACTTATCTATTTTCTGTCATTTATCTATTATTATGCTATTGATTCCTTTTAGTGTCTTTTCATTTCTGTTTGTTGTTTAGTTCTTCTAGGTCTTTGGTAAACATTTCTTGCATCTTCTCCATTGTTTTCCTAAGATCCAGGATCATCATCCCTACCATTATTCTGAATTCTTTTTCTGGGGGGTTAACCTGTCTCCACTTCATTTAGTTGTTTTGCTGGAATTTTATCATATCCCTCCATTTGGGACATAACTTTCTTCTTTTTCATCCTGATTAACTTTCTGTGATGTGGTTTTGGTTCTAGCCACTGTGGGATTGTGATTCTTCTTGCTTCTTCTATCTGGCTTCTGAAGGAGGAGGCTGAGGCTTGTGTAATCTTCCTGATGGGAGGGGCTGGCAGTGGAAAAAACTGGGTCTTACTCTGATGGTCAGGATGTTGCTCAGTAAAGTTTTAATCCAATTATCTGCTGATGGGTGGGGTTGTGGTTCCTCCCTGGTAGTTGTTTGTTCTGAGGTGACCCATCCCTGGGGTCTGTGGATTCTATGGTCGGGTTAATGGAGAACTCTGAGAGGGCTTTACACCAAGAGCAACATTCCTGGCCTACTGCTGCTAGTCCCCCTGTCTCTGTGGTGAGCCCTGACAATTCACACCTCCAAAGCAATCTACCAACACTAGCAGGTGGTTTTGGTTCAGTCTCCTGTGAGGTCACTACTTCTTTCCTCTGAGTCTTGGTGTTTGTGCTCTGCAAGACTGGAGTTTCTGTTTCCCCCAGGCCTGTGGAAATCCTACAGTAAAATCCCCGCTGGTCTTCAAGCTCAGATTCCCTGGGGATTCCTAGACCCTTTATTGGATCCCCAGGCTGGGAAGCCTGATGTGGGGTCAGGACCTTCACAACAGTTGGAGAAATTTTGGTATTGTTCTCCAGTTTTTGAGTCACGGACCTAGAGTGTATGGGATTTGATTTTTTCATGATTGTGCCTCTCCTACCATCTTGCTGCAGCTTCCTCTATATATTTGGATGTGAGGTATCTTTTTTGGTGGGTTCCAGCATTCTCTTGTGATGGTTGTGCAATTTCTGGATGTGCTTTTGGTTCCTTTGCAAGAGGAGATGAGCACACATCCTTTTACTCTGCCATCTTGAACCTGAAGCCTATTTATGTATTTTTATTTTGGGTTGTATTGCATCTTCACTGCTGTGCAGGATTTTCTCTAGTTGCAGCGAATGGGGGCTGTTCTCTAGTTGTGCTCTGCAGGCCTCTTACTGCAGTGATTTCTGTTGAGCAGAGCATGGGCAGTAGGGCACATAGGCTTCAGTAGTTGTGACATATGAACTTAGTAGTTGCAGTTCTGGTTCCTGGGCTCTAAAGCACAGACTCAGTAGTTGTGGTGCAGGGGCTCAGTTTCTCTGCAACATGTGAGATCTTTCCCCACGTCTCCTTCATTGGTAGGTAGCTTCCTTATCACTGAACCATCAGGGAAGCCAAGAAGCCATTAACATAATAAAATATTATTTATAAATGTTTTCTTTTAAGGAAACTAACAAGACTTTCTGAACTTTTTATTTTTATGTATTTTTAAAAATTAATTTATTCTAATTGGAGGCTAATTACTTTACAGTATTGTAGTGTTTTTTTGCCATACATTGACATGAATCAGCCATGGGTGTACATGTGTCCCCCATCCTGAACTCCCCTGCCACCTCCCTTCCCATCCATCCATCAGGGTCATCCCAGTGAAATGGCCCTAAGCACCTTGTCTCATGCATTGAACCTGGACTCACAATCTATTACACATATGATAATATACATGTTTCAATGCTGTTCTCTCAAATCATCACACCCTTGCCTTCTTCCACAGAGTTCAAAAGTCTGTTCTTTATGTCTTTTTTACTATCTCCCATATAGGGTCATCATTACCACCTTTCTAAATTCCATATATATGCATTAATATACTGTATTGTTGTTTTTCTTTCTGACTTACTTCACTCTGTATAATTGGTTCCAGTTTCATCCATCTCATTAGAACTGATTCAAATTCATTCTTTTTAATAGCTGAGTAATATTCCATTGTGTACATGTACCACAGCTTTCTTATTCATTCATCTGCTTACAGACATCTAAGTTGTTTCCATACCCTAGCTATAGTAAACGGTGATGCAATGAACATTGGGGTACATATGTCTCTTTCAATTCTGGTTTCCTCAGTGTGTGTGCCCAGCAGAGGGATTTCTGGGTCATATGGCCGTCCTATTTCCAGTTTTTTAAGGAATCCCCACACTGTTCTCCATAGTGGCTGTACTAGTTTGCATTCCTACCAACAGTGTAAGAGGGTTCCCTTTTCTCTGCACCCTCTCTAGCATTTATTGTTTATAGATTTTTGATAGCAGTCATTCTGACTGGTATGAGACAGTACCTCATTGGGATTTTGATTTGCATTTCTCTGATAATGAGTAATGTTGAGCATCTTTTCATGTGTTTATTAGTGATCTGTATGTCTTCTTTGGAGAAATGTATGTTATTTCTTTGGCCCGTTTTTTGATTGAGTTATTTATTTTTCTTGAATTAAGCTGCATGAACTGCTTGTATATTTTTGAGATTAATTTTTTGTCAGTTGCTTCATTTGCTACTATTTTCTCCCATTGTGAAGGCTGTCTTTTCACCTTGCTTATAGTTTCCTTCGTTGTGCAAAAGCTTTTAATTTTAATTAGGTCCCATTTGTTTATTTTTGCTTATTTCCATTACTCTGAGAGGTGGGTCATAGAGGATCCTGCTGTGATTTATATCAGAGAGTGTTTTGCCTATGTTTTCTTCTAGGAGTTTTATAGTTTCTGGTCTTA
>SJYC01109641.1:0-41745 GCA_006408675.1 Madoqua kirkii
GAAAAGTGAAAAAAAGAAAGAATAAGCATTAGTATTAAATTTAATACAATGAAGATACTGTTAAAACTATTGCTTCCATTTAATTAACAGGTGTGTGCAAATGGAATTGCTTTGGGTTTGAAAGTAAACATAAAGTTTCATGTTTATTAATCAGTAATCCATAAGTGAAAGCATAGTGAGCCCACAATGCATTTCACAATACGTTCTTGTTCTTCGAGTATATTTTTTATCAGTTAGAACTTTTTCCTGGCAAGGAAAAGAAAATCTAATTCAAAAGGCATTAAGCAAAAGAGAGTTTAATGATAATGAAATTGGAACTTGTAGGGTAGGTTTATCTTGAAGCTCAAACCATGTCACCAAGACCTTGGAAATTTCCATCTCTACTGCCTGGTCCATCTGCAGACAAGTTCCTCTGCTATAAAAGCTAGAGCATGGAGGATACCAGAAATTTACATAATCTTAGCTCTATCCCTCTATCTCAAGAGTCTCCAGAAATTCTCAAGAGTTTGGCCCTGATGGCATCATCTGGGCATCCCTGAACTAATCAGTGAGGGCAGGGAAAAGTGGGACCTGATCCACCACACCTGACTCACATCTTACCCCTAACCCTCCACCAACCCCATTTCCTGAGAATGAGTGATGTGTGGATCCCAAGTTTAAAAATAGAATATTACCTAAAACAGCTGAATAAATGATAAAAATAAAAAAGAATAAATGGCGCTAGGAATACCATATGTGCATTTTACTGAATACAAGAATTTCACATTTACATGTTTAATGTTCATCCTTCTCATTGTTCCTTTTTTAATGAAGTAGGGCTATTAAAATTGATAGAACTTGCTGTCAAAATCAAATACTGGTAACATGCCTTTCCTTTTTCTTAAGTCTCTGTATTTTAAAAATTAATAAAAATTATACAGTTACTGGAAACTGGTAGTTTCAGGTTATTAGGATTCATCATGAAGTAAAACTATACGCACACATTACTAATCATCAGGGAAATGAAAATCAAAACTACAATGAGATATTACCTCGTACTTGTTATAATGGCTATTATTCAAAAGACAAGAAACAAGTGTTGGCAAGGATAGAGAGAGAAAAGGGAACTTCACTGTTGCTGCTGCTGCTGCAAAGTCGCTTCAGTCATGTCCAACCTTGTGACACCCCATAGACAGCAGCCCACCAGGCACCCCCGTCCCTGGGATTCTCCAGCCAAGAACACTGGTGTGGGTTGCCATGTCCCTCTCCAATGAAGGAAAGTGAAGTCACTCAGTCATGTCCAACTCTTTGCGACCCCATGGACCGCAGCCCACCAGGCTCCTCCATCCATGGGATTTTCCAGGCAAGAATACTGGAGTGGGGTGCCATCGTCTTCTCTGACTTCACTGTTGATGGAGATGTAAATTGGTGCAACTACCATGGAAAACATTAGGGAGCTCCTCAAAAACTGGAACTCAAACTATCCTATGAACCAGCAATTCCACTTCTGGGCATATAACCAAAGAAAATGAAAACACTGATTCAAGAAAATATATGCACACCCATGTTCACTGCAGCATTATTTAGAATAGTCAAGACATGGAAAGTGTCTACCAATGGATGAATGGATAAAGAAACCATGATACACACAACACATTTATGCATACACAGTTCAGTTCAGTTCAGTTGCTCAGTCTTGTCCGACTCTGCGACCCCATGAATCGTAGCACGCCAGGCCTCCCTGTCCATCACCAGCTCCCAGAGTTCACTCAGACTGGCGTCCATGGAGTCCATGATGCCATCCAGCCATCTTACCCTCAGTCGTCCCCTTCTCCTCCTGCCCCCAATCCCTCCCAGCATCAAAGTCTTTTCCAGTGAGTCAACTCTTCGCATAAGGTGGCCAAAGTACTGGAGTTTCAGCTTTAGCATCATTCCTTCCAAAGAAATCCCAGGGCTGATCTCCTTCACAATGGACTGGCTGGATCTCCTTGCAGTCCAAGGGACTCTCAAGAGTCTCCTCCAACACCATAGTTCTAAAGCATCAGTTCTTCAGCGCTCAGCCTTCTGCACAGTCCAACTCTCACATCCATACATGACTAGTAAAAAAAACCATAGCCTTGACTAGATGGACCTTAGTCAGCAAAGTATTGTCTCTGCTTTTGAATATGCTATCTAGGTTGGTCATAACTTTTCTTCCAAGGAGTAAGCGTCTTTTAATTTCATGGCTGCAATCACCATCTGCAGTGATTTTGGAGCCCCCGAAAATAAAGTCTGACACTGTTTCCCCATCTATTTGCCATGAAGCGTTGGGACCAGATGCCATGATCTTAGTTTTCTGAATGTTGAGCTTTAAGCCAACTTTTTCACTTTCCTCTTTCACTTTCATCAAGAGACTTTTGAGTTCCTCTTCACTTTCTGCCATAAGGGTGGTGTCATCTGCATATCTGAAGTTATTGATATTTCTCCCAGGAATCTTGATTCCAGCTTGTGTTTCTTCCAGCCCAGCATTTCTCATGATGTACTCTGCATATAAGTTAAATAAGCAGGGTGACAATACATTCACAAGAAAATACTATTCAGCCATTAAAAATAATAAAATCTTTTGTGATAACATGGATGGATCTTGATAGTGTTGTACTAAGTAAAATAAGTTAGTAAGTCAAACAGATAAAGACAAATACCATATGATCTCACTTGTATGGAGAATCTTAGAAAGATAAAAAATGAACAAACAAAAACAAGCTCATAGATATAGAGAATAGATTAGAGGCTGTCAGTGGTGGGGGTAGGAAGTAGACAAAATGGATGAAGGGGATCAAAAGATAAACTTATAGACAAAATATAAATAAGCCTTAAGGATATAACGTACAGCATGTTGACTACAGTTAACAGTACAGTACTACATATTTGAAAGTTGTTAAGAGAATAAATAGGGCTTTCCTGGTGGCTCAGATGGTAAAAAAATCCATCTGGAAGGCAGGAGATTTGGGTTCAATCCCTGGGATGGAAAGATTCTTTGGATGAAGGCATGGCAAACCGCTCCAGTATTCTTGCCTGGAGAATTCCCAAGGACAGAGGAGCCTGGCAGACTACAGTCCGTGGAGTCACAAAGAGTCGGACAAGACAGTGAATAAGCATATCACAGCACAAGAGAGATCAATCTTAAAGGCTCCTATCACAAGAAAAAAAAATGCAACCATATACGGTGACAGATGTTAACTAGACATTGTGCTCATCATTTTGCAGTATATACAAATATTAAATCATTATGTTACACACTTGAAACTAATATTATGGCGTATGTCAATTATTCCTTAATAAAAATTAGAATTTAAGAAAACACAGTCTGCCTCAGCAGTTCCATTTATATGAGTATATCTAAGAGAATTGCTAATAATAAATAAAGATGCCCATGGGTTTTTTAGGCAAAAAATTGAAAACAATGTAAATTTCCACTAACCACAGAATACATAGATGGTGGCATATTCATTACATAGATTTTGAAATTAAAAAAGAATCTATTTGTATATATGAATAAATCTTGAGAATGCTGTTGAATGAAGATACTAAAAAAAAAAAAAACAAGAGCTATCTATATTTGCATTATCTCATACTTAACATGTTGAAAATAGATTCAAATAAATGCCCTATTTGTAAGGATTTAACTAAACCTTGAACTCTTCTGATGTTTATCATTAATGTTTCATGCATTTCATTAAAATCAAATCAGATTAATGCACTGTTCATACTCTCAGAACATACTGGTATTTAAAACTAATTGAATTCTTTGCTTGCAAAGATATTCTCTTATTTATAACTGGAATTACAATGTATGGAAACTCAGTATGAATAATTAATGGGAGATAAAAGACTCTTTTTTAAAAAAAAGTTCAATGAAGTGGAAATGTCATACAAAAGAAAGGCACGATATGAAAATAAAAAATGAAATCTAGCACACTGAGAGAAGACAAGGGACCAAAAATTGTTCAAAGAATGTCTAAGCGCTTAACCTCTCTGACCTCAGCATAGCAGAGAAGAAAATAAAACTTATTTAACATTTCTTGAGCTTCAGGATGTATTGTAGGTTGAAGGAACACAAGATAAATTATTTAGACTGTTTCAAGGGAGATTGGCAAGAATCCCAACCTGTCATAAACAGGGTTTAAAAAGCTTGATATGCCATAAATAATTTATAGTTTCTAAACCAGAAAAGTTCTAAATTTGAAGCCCTGCATTGAATAGAAGACTCTATATAACCACAGTGCATTCATCTCCTTTCAGGAGCTGACTGGAACACTTTACAAAAAGGTCACTATCATAAAGAAAAGCACAGTATCCCATCTCTTGCTTCCTATTTTCGGAAATGCAAACCAAGTACAGAATATTTAGGATGTTTATCATAGCAATTTTTAAATAAGCAAGAACAGCAATCTCTTTATTTTTATAGGAGGACCAGATAAACCCCATTTTTACCCCAGTTCCATATCATCAAGTATACCACAATACAATGTGTCTTTAAAGTGAACCAAGAATTATAAACCTTTTGAGAAGAGATGTGAGTGTAGAATAGTTTTAAGTTTTTATAAGGTATTTTTTTTACACTTGCTTGCCCACAACTAATTTGACACAATTTTTAACAACTTGCCTTTTCAGATGTACCCAAAGCATTCAATTAGATTTGCTCAAAAGTTTCTCTTTCTTCCTACATTCATGATTCATTGGTTTACAAAATAATTCACTTAGATTACATGATAATAAAATAAATATAACTGAGAAACAGGTTTGAAAACAAGACATTTCATCTTCTAGAAGCATGCAACACACCAGGACCCCTGGTGAGAGCTGATACGATTTGGCATAGCCATGGAATCTCATAATCATCAGTCAAAATGTTCTGCAAAGGAAATAGAGGGCATTGGTCATTCTGACAAATGTATTAAATGTAAGTCAGATAAGAACACTTCCACAGTAAAATAAGCAAAACAGTTACTATCTGTGGAGTGTGCACTAAGGACCTTGGCTCTATGCCAAATACTTTACCTACCATCTATCTGATTTAAATATTTTATCAGACAGAAGTCAAAAATAGTCAACAGGGAGAAAGCATTTCTTTGTGCTTAACACTGCTTCTTATGAACTATCTCATTAAGTCTCCAGAAAATGATGAAGAGTGACTATTATTATCCTTTTTTCCATATGAAGAAAATGAAGCTTAGAGCACTTAGTAATTTGCCCAAATTCATACAGCTGGTGCCTATGGAATCAGAATTTTTTAACTCAGTCTGATGTCAAAGCCAAAGTTTTCAACGTATGTGCTATGCTGCCAGAACTCACTGTTGAAGATCACGAGGCAAGGGCTCACAAAGTGAGATCAGAGACCTTCTTGAGGTTTAAGGTTGCAAGTCCTACTGATAACAGTCCCTCCATCCTTAGTCCAAGTGTACTTGTCAGGATTATGGTTGATTCTGTGGGGTACTGGGACGTAAAAGGACCTGTGAGTACTTGGGAAGTAATTGAAATTTGCGATTTGTACAATCCTTGGGGATGTTTTTCTCTCTGAGAGAGATCTTTTAAAGACAATGCTTGATTCTTGCAGCTTGAGGAATGCTAAGAACTGTAAAAATTCCCTAATACTCTGCTAGCAAATATCCTGTATGGTAGGATATACTGTGGGGACAAGGATAGGAAATGGGTCCTGATTAGCTAACAATTATTAAGTTTTGATTACAATTATTACTGTGGTTTTATTATTACTATGGGCTTCCCTTGTGGCTCAGCTGGTAAAGCATCACCTGCAATGCGGGAGACCTGGCTTCAACCCCTGTGTTGGGAAGATCCCCTGGAGAAGGGAAAGGCTACCCACTCCAGTATTCTGGCTTGGAGAATTCCATGGACTGGATAGTTCATGGGATTGCAAAGAGTCAGACATGACTGAGCAGCTTTCGCTTTACTTCACTTATTACCACTACTATTGTTCCCATTACCACTCTGGGGTCTTTATTCATGCCGTCTCTTCCTCACTCTCAATCCTTGACATTTCCTATTTCTTAGGGTATACCCTGTTCCAACCCAGGGCAATTTTCTTGACCGTGCTAACTCATCACAATTGCTCCTGGATGTGAATTCTTATAGCAGTTACTGTCCCATCATTTTTTACATTGCTGGCTGTTTTTTATGCACACTTGATTCATCTCTACTTATACAAAGATTATAAATTTATTTGTGAACTATACTCTGTCCTACATGTCTCATCAACCTCAGTAGCTTCCTTGAGAGAGACATTCAACCAAAATATATTGATTTTCTTCTTAAAGGAAACACAACCACAGCCCAGCAGAACTGAGAAATCGATTGGCTTCAGATTTCTTCTTACTCACTATTGTGACTCGCATACCAACTCGTGGCAAACAGGTAAGGAATGGGCATGAGCTTGTTCACTGGAATGGCAGGACTTCACTCGGAAGTCCTGAGAGAACAAATGTCAGTTTCCCCATTCTTAAACACAAACAACTAATCCCAAAATGAATCAACAGAAGAAACTTAGCCTTGACTGTTTTCTAATTTATTAATACTGGAGACCTTTCAACAAATATGGATTAGGAAGTCCATAGCCTGTTTATGAGACAGCCCTCTTATTACTGAAGTGTCCCTGTCTGCAAAATACAGTATCAAATATACCAAGCTTCAAACATGTTTGCTTAATTTTCTGGTTAGTATCAGAATATGGGTCTCATTTCTTGCATTCTACCCTCATTGAATAACATAAATAATTATCAAAAAGGGAAGGTACTACTTTTATTTTATAAAATTTGACTCATTGTGACACTAAAAAAATTCTAGAGCACAGTTAAAGCCAATTTCAAATTATTTAAAATAGAATTAAGCTATAAGTTTCTGCTATATGTTCCTATACCAGACCACCTGATCTGCCTCTTGAGAAATCTGTATGCAGGTCAGGAAGCAACAGTTAGAACTGGACATGAAACACCAGACTGGAAATAGGAAAAGGAGTACGTCAAGGCTGTATATTGTCACCCTGCTTATTTAACTTCTATGCAGATTACATCATGAGAAACGCTGGACTGGAAGAAACACAAGCTGGAATCAAGATTGCCGGGAGAAATATCAATAACCTCAGATATGCAGATGATGCCACTCTTATGGCAGAAAGTGAAGAGGAACTCAAAAGCCTCTTGATGAACGTGAAAGAGGAGAATGAAAAAGTTGGCTGAAAGCTCAACATTCAGAAAATGAAGATCATGGCATCCGGTCCCATCACTTCACGGGAAATAGATGGGGAAACAGTGGAAACCGTGTCAGACTTTATTTTTGGGGGCTCCAAAATCACTACAGATGGTGACTAAAGCCATGAAATTAAAAGATGCTTACTCCTTGAAAGAAAAGTTATGACCAACCTAGATAGCATATTCAAAAGCAGAGACATTACTTTGCCGACTAAGGTCCATCTAGTCAAGGCTATGGTTTTTTCAGTAGTCATGTATGGATGTGAGAGTTGGACTGTGAAGAGGCTGAGCACTGAAGAACTGATGCTTTTGAACTGTGGTGTTGGAGAAGACTCTTGAGAGTCCCTTGGACTGCAAGGAGATCCAGCCAGTCCATTGTGAAGGAGATCAGCCCTGGGATTTCTTTGGAAGGAATGATGCTAAAGCTGAAACTCCAGTACTTTGGCCACCTCATGCGAAGAGTTGACTCACTGGAAAAGACTCTGATGCTGGGAGGGATTGGGGGCAGGAGGAGAAGGGGACAACAGAGGATGAGATGGCTGGATGGCATCACTGACTCGATGGACATGAGTCTGAGTGAACACCGGAGATGGTGATGGACAGGGAGGCCTGGCGTGCTGCAATTCATGGGGTTGCAAAGAGTCAGACATGACTGAGCAACTGAACTGAACTGAGGACCTTGATATTCAAATGAAAGAGTTTTAAGAATTACCTTTCTAAAATAAATACTTTACTACTTTGTTCTTATTCTAAACCTGATGGCAAAAGATTTCTAGGCTATCTTAGTTTTCCTATAATGGCAAATAAGTTTCCCCTTCTTTTAAAAACTCCAAGATACATTGAAGTTTTCTGAATAATTGGCCCAGCAATGAAATATGCTGGAAAAAGAAAGCAAGAATTACACCATGGAAAGTACAATCTCCAAGGGAAGAATGGATAAGAGCAACCCATTTCCATATATACAAAAGATACAAATGTTTAAGACAGCCATTTTGGTGGTAAACTGTCTTCAAAACAAATTTATTTCAAATAGTACCCTTAATTAAGAAAAATAAACTTGTCATTGAAGAATATGCAAGGAGAATACTCTTGAGTTATTTCTGAGAGATGCTGAGTAAAGACTCATACAGCCCATCTTTGTGTTAGTCTCAATAACCCCTCATAAACCTATCAGCCAACCATTAGCAAGCCTGCTCTCTGCCTATATCCATATCATCTGTACCCATTTCTCCCCCTCTCCACTGCCTCTTCCCTATTTCCAGTTACTATCATCCCTTATACTGGACTAATAACAGTGCTTCTTTTCAAATTTTTTTTCTCCTTAGTTGTTGGTGTTTAAATTTATATCATAAACATATTATTTAATAGACTTTATATTTATTATATAAATCTAATATATATTATGAAATATAGATTTAGCATTGGAAGAGCACTTTGATATCACCTTCACTTAACCACTACACCAATACTATCCTTATCAAGGTCACTACTGAGCTCCACATTGCCAAATCCAATAGTCAGTTCTCAGGTTTCATCTTATTTGATCTCCTGTTAGCATTTGACCCTCATTCTTCCTTGAAATATTTTTCTTCATTTGATCTCCACCAAAGTCTTCCTGACTTTCCTCTTACTTCCCTGGCTGCCCTGTCTCCACTTCTTTACTGTGTCCTCCTCTGCTTCCTAACCTTCACAGTACCCCAGGACTCAATCCTTGACTGCTTCCTCATCCCTAAGTCTCAGTTTTAACAGCTGATGCCTCCTAAATGTAATTCTCCTGTCAAAACCTCTCCCCTGAAAATGCCCTTCATATAGCCATCTCTCTAGCCATCCTCCACACTTAGAAGTTCAGGCAGCCCAAACTTTCCACATTCAATACTGAACTCCTTCTGCTCCCTTGAAAACTAGCTCCTCTCCTTAACTTTTTGCCATCCAAACTGTCAGTAAACCCTCATTAACTTTCAAAATATATACAGAGTCTGGGACATGCTTTTTTTCTTTTTACTACCTTGATTATTATCATTCAAATCCAAGCCAATATCTTTTCCTGATTACTGATGATCCTCCTAACAGAACACATTTTTAAATGTTAGGTTAGACTCACAATAAAAACTAGAAGTCTACTATTCCAATTAACTGCCATACCAGAGAGTCAATTGCTTTTGGTCCTTCCAGTTTTTCCTCTGGTATTTGTTGCCACATTTTAAAACAATGTACTTCTTTGTCAGCTTTAGATATCTATTTACTTGCTAGAAGAAAATTATTTTAACCCTTTATAATACCACATATTTCTATTCCCTGTGCCATGTTATATATTCATTTATATATATGCATGTATGTATATATAATTGGGGGTACAAACAAATACTGTGTTTATGCTACTGTGATTTTATAAACCTTATCCATAACTAGCAATATTGTAAATTATGATGATGTGTCTTTTCACGAATACTTTGTTTATCCTGAACCAGTTTACTCATCTTCATCAGTGGATATCTGCACTAATTAATCTCTAAACCCACAACTCAAAATGTGAATTTCCCTTCAACAAATTTAAATGTGGTGATCAGGCGATCTCTGCATTTCTTCTTGTCTTTCTTGGAGAGATTACTCCTGGAGTCTTTTGCTTAGCACTTACCCAGATTGGTTGTTCTCTAGGCTGGCAGCACATCTATCTGTGACCCACTGGTTTTCTATCACTTTCATTCAGGGAATTATTTTAGCCTCTTATCAATGTTGGAACCCTTGTTTCCAGGACCCGTGTCATCTTTCTGGTTTACACCGTTGTTTGCGTGAAGTTTTCCTTGTAAATTTCTAAGAAAGACTGCATCAGGAGCAATTTTTTTCAAATCCTGCCTTCAGAAATATTTTTATTCTACCTTCACACTTGATTGATAGTTTAACTGAACATAGGATGCCAAGAAATGTCCTGTCTCTGTTTTTGCTCTACTTTCCAGAAAGTTCTCCATCTTTCTAATACTCATAATGATTTTTAAAATCTTCTGTTCCAACTTCTTTTCCAAGGTCTCTTTTTTATTCTCCAAAAATACTTTTATTTCTAGTATCCCTTTCTTTTTGAAGAGATGAAATCTCTTCTGTGGCATTCATTACTAGCTGAGTGACACTTGATTCTTCCCTTGTTGCAGACACAAGGAAGACTGCTCTTTCCTGCCTCTTGAAGTTAGCAAGCTGTAGGTCTTACTTGATAAATAACTTGGGAGAAAATTACTCATTTCTAGATGAAAGTATTTAAATAACATGATCAAATCTCCAGCCTCTCTTCCTTATTATGGTAGAATGTGTATTGGTAGTAGAAGCAAGTACTGATATGAAGACCAAAGCAGCTTGAAATAGTAGGCCAATAAATAGAAAATAGCTACCCTGGAGAAAAGTGTGGGCCTGCAGCAGATATTACATGAGCATGAAAAAAACTTAGTTGTATTTAGGCACCCAGATTTGGGGATTGTTTACCACAGTGCATATATTTGGTACCACAAGTGGGGCACTGCCATCACAATAAACATCTAATATGGTACATTGGCTTAGTAGTTGGATAGCAGGTGGTGAAGAAGTTGATCTCAGAGGCAATAAAGATTCTTGCCATGTAGTTGCAAATATTTGTGCAACTATGAACTGGGAGACAGATTGTGTTATCACTGATAGCATTTTTCCGACCTCTGTCTGTAGTTCCAAAGGCAGCAGTAAGAAAAGAGAATTGAATTTTGTGATAGACTTCTGTGAGCAGTATTTGACAAGTTATTGCTTGAAATAGTTGAGATCAGAAGAGAACTGTCCAGCTTTCAAGTAGGAATGAAAAAGATAATGAGTCCAGAAATCTGAAGACATGTTACATTAGGAGAGATAACTGATTGTCAAACATAGACAAATATAAAATTGAGAAAGTCTTAAAATAAGGAAAGCTCATTGAAATTCAATTTAAGCAAGGATCAAAGTAAGAATATAGCTGTAATAACCATTAACAAAACCTCTGAGTAGTTTAAATGTTCTCAGGTCACCCAGTAAATTCTTTCAATTGGATAAAAAGTATAAGAAGATGCTAAATGGTGCCTCTCACTAAAATCTAATCAACACAAAATCTTGAGCTGCTAAATTTCCTGAGAAATGAATGCTCCAATTTCCTGCCTGGAGAAAATAAGCCTGTCTAGGAGTAATCTCAGATGAGGGAAGGAGGGAGAGAGCTGGAAGCTTTACCATTCAAAAAAAAAACATTTTCATTTAGCCTCACTGTTCTTCAAGATGACATTCAAAGCTCCAAAGAATAAGCGTCCATTCTCCTGCTCAATGCTTATAGTGTAGCTATGCCATCTCTTATTCCATGATTGCTGTTATTGTTGTTTTTCTGAGTTCACTGCTTTTTGTCCCTTCTCTATAATTTTAATGGAGTTATAGGAGGGAAAAAAGGTAAACATCCATGTAAAATCGACAATATTTAGCTGGAAATTAATACTACAATCCCCCCTACTTGATCCCCCTACTTCTCTCCAGTGTTCTATAAATCATTCTCAATATTATAGCGAGAAGGACCCTTTAAAACATAATATGTGTTTCCTTATATTAAACCCTCTAATGGATTTCTATTGCATTAGAATAAAATTCAAGCCCCTAAGCATAGTCCACAAGTCCACACATGATCTGAGTCATACCTCTTGGCCCCTAATTCTCTATGTTTAAGTCACTCTAGATTTTTGTATGTTCCTTGAATATACCAAGATAATTTTTATCTTAAGGCCTTTTATTTTGCTGGTCTTATAGGAATTTTCTGTTTCTAAGTTTGTAGAAGGCCAGTTATTTTCATTTACTTTTCAGCTCAAATATGACCTCTACAGAAATGTTCCTAACTATATAATACTCTGTCTACAACTGCCTGGCTAGTCCCAGTCCCAGTCTCTAGGTATCCCATCCCCTTCTTTTGTTTTTTCATAGTATTTATAATTCTGTTAATGATCCCATTAATATATGTTACACATACACTACTTGTGTCTATCTCTAATCAAACCATTTCCAAAAGAATATGAATTTAAGAAATCTCATTTATCTCATTCATCATTAACTTACTTAATAAGGAATATTATCTGGCAAGATTAAGCAGCCAGTGCATTTTTAAATGAACAAATACACGACTGAGCACATCATTTCTACTTCTTGTTGTTGTTGCTCAATCGTGAAGTCATGTCTGACTCTCTTGCAACCCATATACTATAGCACACCAGGCTCTTCTGCCTTCACTGTCTCCAGGAGTTTGCTCAAATTCATGTCCATTGAGTCAGTGATGCCATATAATCATCTCTTCCTCTGCCACCCCCTTCTCTGTTTATTTCAGTCTTTCCCAGCATCAGGGTCTTTTCCAACAAGTCAGCTCTTAGTATCACATGGCCAAAATGTTGGCCCTTCAGCTTTAGCAACAGTCCTTCCAGTGAATATTCAGGGTTGATTTCCTTTAGGATTGACTAGTTTGATCTCCTTGCAGTCCAAAGGACTCTCAAGGGTCTTCTCTAACACCACAATTTGAAGACATCTATTCTTTGGTGCTCAGCCTTTGTTATGGTCCAGCTCTCATATCCATACATAACTCCTGGAAAAATCATAGCATTAGACTGCATGGACCTTTGTCAGCAAAGTGATATCTTCCAACAGTTAAAAAAAAGGAAACACTTCTCAACTCATTTCTTTAGGTCACTCACTATAAAGCAAAATTTAATGGGCAATACAAGCTAGGAAAGCTAATCTCTACTGAGCTTCAATGCAAGTTCCATAAGCAAAATAATGCGAAATCTAACTTAGCAATAAAGGATAATCACTTCAGTTCAGTTCAGTTGCTCAGTCGTGTCCGACTCTTTGCGACCCCATGAATCACAGCACGCCAGGCCTTCCTGTCCATCACCAACTCCCGAAGTTCACTCAGACTCAAGTCCATCAAGTCAGTGATGTCATCCAGCTATCTCATCCTCTGTCATCCCCTTCTCCTCCTGCCCCCAATCCCTCCCAGCATCAGTCTTTTCCAGTGCGTCAACTCTTCACATGAGGTGGCCAAAGTATTGGAGTTTCAGCTTTAGCATTATTCCTTCCAAAGAAATCCCAGGGCTGATCTCCTTCAGAATGGACTGGTTGGATCTCTGCAGTCCAAGGGAATCTCAAGAGTCTTCTCCAACTCTTCAACAGTTCCAACAGTTCAACAGTTCCAACAGTTCAAAGGATAGCACATAATGTTATGTAAATTATATAAATTAGATATTTATATAAATTATAGATATTATTATAAATTAGATATTATATAAATATATATAAAGGATAATACATATCATGACTCTCATCAGAAAGATGAGATTGATTTAACATTTGAAAATCAATCGGTATAATTTTCCACAATAACAAAATAAAGGAGAAGAATCATACAAGTGGTTCAATAAATGCATAAAGGCTTTCCTCAGTGCCTCAGTGGCAAAAGAATCACCTGCCAATGCAGGAGATGCATGTTCAGTCCCTGGGTTGGAAAGATCCCCTGGAGAAGGGAATGGCAACACACTCCAGTATTCTTGTCTGGAGAATCCCATGAGCAGAGAAGCCTGGAGGGCTACACTGCACAGAGTTGCAAGGAGTCAGACATGGCTTAGTACCTAAACAGCATCATTAAATGCAATGTTTTCACTGCAATCAGCAACAAAAATAAACAAATAAATGTATAAAAATGTGTTATAGGAGAGAAGCTCTTTAATCTGTTAATAGGACTCTTCAGAAATCCTATAACAAACATTGCTTTTTCGGTGAATTATTGAAAATATTTTCTCTAAGATCAAGAATGAGAAGTAGCCAGTCCTATCCCTACTTCTCCAAACTTTTATCCTAGAGGTTCTAAAAAATGCAATCGAAGATAAATAAGGTTTGAAAATGAAGAAAAATTGTGCACTTTAAAAATCCATAAATTTCTACCAACTTTGAGAGTATTAATTTTTCAAGTCCAAGAATATAAGGTCATTGTTTAAAACAACTATATTTTTATATATGCCAACAACAACGTAAAAAAGGTAAAACTTTGAAAATATGCTATAAGTATTTCATCAAAAATGATACTAGGACAATTTTATATCTGTACTCCAAAAAAAGGGAATTTGATATCTTGCTCACACACATCCAACAATCTAAAGATGAATTCTAGATGTAAATATGAAAGGTAAGCTATAAAACTTCTGGAATAAAGTCTAGAAGAAATTCTTTGTAAACTTAGAGTGGGCATAAACTTCTTAAACAGGTCCCCAAAATGATAACTATAGAATGAAAAAATGACACAGTTCTATACATTAAAATGCAAACCTTCCATTCCACTTAGGACACCAAAAGAAAATGAAAGGGCAAACCACAGAAGGGTGAATTAATTGCCTACAAATTTCTAACGAAGAAACTGTTTCCGAAGTGTGACTCTATATCAGTATCCATACTTAAATCTGTATCTCTTCATTTAAATCAATAATACAAAGGCACAACTCATTACAAGAAAATGGACCCCAAAACTTTATAAGACAGCTATCTATGGAATTCCCTAGCGGTCCAGTGGTTAGGGCTCTGTGCTTCCACTGCAGAGGGCTCAGATTCCATCCCTGATTCCTGGTGTAGGAACTAAAATCCAACGTGCCATGCAGCGTTGCCAAAAAAAGGGGGGAGGGGGTGATGGCTTGTAAAATTTTTATGTCAGAAAAATTACATTTTGTTAAAAATTACCCTTAAAAATCTTTAAAATGGTGAAACATTGAAGACCCATCTGCCTCCTCTAACAATCAGGTTTTTTTCCTAGTATTGGAACATATTGTTCTTTCTTCAACTGAGCACCTGATGAATGTATTTGCCACTATGTGGGGAATTATGGTATATGAAAAATTCATAATTTTAGATATTAGAATGATACTGTCAAGGCAAGATGCCTGGAGGAACTGGGTTAGAAGGAAGGAACAGTAGATTAGCAGTTCACATAAGGTACTCACTCTGGAATAATCTCCAGCTTAGTGCATATGGTTTGTACACATGCTCAATTGTTAAGTGTCCAACTCCTTGTGACTCCATGAACTGTATCCTGCCAGGCTTCTCTGTTCATGGGATTTTCCGGGCAAGAATACTAGAGTAGGTTGCCATTCCCTTCTGCAGGGGATCTTCCTGACTCAGGGATGGAACCTGAGTCTCCTGAGTTGGCAAGTGAATTCTTTACCACTGAGCCACCTGGGAAGCCCGTCACATATGGTTTTAGTTAACATTAACTAAATGTGTGTGAAGCTATAATATTTGAACATGGAGTAAAATCCTCTTCTCAAGGACATCCTGAGAGTTTTTCAAGATAGGTGGGAATATATTATTATTGGAAAGATTATCTGTCCTTTCTCTTAAGCACAATTATTCTAATTCTTTACAATGTTTTTTCATTTGGTGTGTGAGATATGGGTGCTAAGTGTGACCTTGGCAAGATATTTCATCCACTGTATAGCATGGATTATAGCTCTTGCTTCATAGGATTGCTATAGCTTAAAAAGGCACCTAGCAAAGGGTAAGTGCTATATAAGTACAATATATATTAAATAAATAAGTAAATAAAACTGTTGATCCCTTTCCTGTGACTACTTTAATAAAGCATGTAAATTGAGAATCAGACATTCACAATAAAAGTTTTAAAACCTCCTCTATTTATATTAATGTCTTCTTACTACTTCAGTTCAGTTCAGTTCAGTAGCTCAGTCATGTCTGACTCTTTCCAACCTCATGAATCACAGCATGCCAGGCCTCCCTGCCCATCACTATCTCCCAGAGTTCACTCAAACTCACACCCATCAAGACAGTGATGCCATCCAGCCATCTCACCCTCTGTCATCCCCTTTTCCTCCTGCCCCCAATCCCTCCCAGCATCAGAGTCTTTTCCAATGAGTCAACCTCTTTGCATGAGGTGGCCAAAGTACTGGAGTTTCAGCTTTAGCATCATTCCTTCCAAAGAAATCCTAGGGCTGATCTCCTTCAGAATGGACTGGTTGGATCTCCTTGCAGTCCAAGGGACTCTCAGGAGTCTTTTTCAACTCCACAGTTCAAAAGCATCAACATGGCATAACAAATCTAATACAATAAGATTTCTTTCCAAGCACTTTACTTTTCAGTCATGGTTAGCAAATATCCTAAATTGTTTTAAGCATTTCCCTCTGAAACATAGGGCTTAGCACAACTTTAAGAAGTGCATCTCGTCCAAGCCCTCAAATTGGTGACAAAAGCCTTTTTCAAGATTCATCACAATGGAGTCTCCTGCTGAATTAATTGCTCCCGCTGGTCATCTCTGCATGGAACCATAAGGCAACAGCCACCTTATTTGTAAAGTACCACCTACCAGGCCCTTCAAAGTCTGGGGAAAATCCATGATAAATAATAAAACACACCAACAGAGTAGGCCAAAACTACCTCTCAACAATATACATTCCCTGCTGATCTGAATAACAAAGGAGAGAAGAAAGCATCTTACAGTATTCACCAATATCACATTTATACAGAATTTCATTTAAAAATATATGTATTGTTTCACCAAAATTGATGATTTGCATTTAATAAATGCAAAACAAATAGAATTATTCTAAAACAGTTTAAAGGCTTGATAGTATTCTACAGTTGCTTATGGTTGTTTTCTTTTCCCTTTTGTATATTCTGCTTTTGTGCTTTAGACTGAATTGTGTCCCCACCCTCCACCCCAACACACACACACACACACACACACACACACACACACACAAATTCATATGTTGAAACCCTAACTCTCAGTATAATGGTATTGGGAATGGAGTCTTTTGGAATTAGGTTTAGACAGAGTCATAAGGGTGGGGCTCTCATGGTGAGATTAGTGCCCCATAAGAAGAAGACACCGAGGAGCCTGCTCACATGCACTGTCTTTCTCTCCCTCCACCAACCCCGCATGTGAGGATACGTTTCAAGGCAGCCATCTGCAAACCAGGAAGGGTCCTCACCAGAACTTGACCATGCTGGCACTCTAATCTTGCATTTTTTGGCCTCCAAAACTGTGATAAAAGACATTTCTGTTGTTTAAGTCACCTAGTCTATGGTATTTTGTATGACAACCTGAACTAAGACATTACGTATTTCTATATTGTAATGTTTCAAAACATTCCCCTTTGAGTCTCAGCTCTTTTGTTTCCTGGTTTTAGGACTATGAATAAGTCATTTTAACTTTTTTCAGATTCCATTTTTTTATCTGTTTAAGATTGAGAATGCTTGGTCTGTCTTCCCCATAAACTATTTAGAAAGAAATGAAGTATAAGAAAACCATTATGAAAATTGAAAAGAATGTCTTCTAAAGCTATTTTCAACTCAGAATCAAGGCAAATAGGAATAATGTTCAAATAATTTGACTTCTAAATTTTCATTACATTTGCAGCATTTATTCTGATGTTAAATTATGTATTTAAATATTTTATAATTGATATTTTATATGTAATCCAATTACCGTAGAGCACACCCATTGCAGATGCTGAGAAGGGTCATTTTCATAGTTTGCCTCCAAGTTGTTGGGTCATTTTTTCTATCTGTTCACAAAGCAGAGCTATAGCTCTCTCTCCTGTGCCTTCCTAGGAGAGCTGAAAGGGAGTTCTCAGCTCTTCCTGCCTCTGCAGTACTATTCCTACTGCCATTCTAAACCTCTGGCAACACAGCTGCTGATGTCATACCAAGGTCAGTCACGTGAGGAACTGCATCCCTCTCAAATTCACGAGTTGAGGTCCTGACCATGGGTACCTCAGAATGTGACTGTTTTGAAGACAGGGCTTTTAAAGAGGTAATTACACTAAAATGAGGCCATATGAGCGAAACCTACTATGACTGGTGTCCTTATAAAAAGTAGAGATTGTGATACAGACACTGAAGGCACAAAGAGGAAAGACCACACAAAGACACAGGGAAAAGACAATCATCTGTGAGCCAGGAGACAAGTCAGCTCCCACCTTGATCTTGGATGTCCATCCTCCAGAATCATCAGAAATACAGGTCAGTCGTTTTTGTCAACCAGTCTGTGGGTTTTTTCCATGGCAGTCTTGTGAACTAACATAAATACCCTCAGTATGGTCCTAACCCAAGCTTGGTCTCAAGGGTCCCTTCCGCATTTTTCCTTCTCCATTTCTACTGATCTAAACCCCCACCTTCTGGAACTTCCCTGTCAGTCCAGCAGTTAAGACTCCACACTTCCACTGCAGGGGAGCATGGGTTCAATCCCTGGTAGGGGAACTATGATTCCACATGCCAAAAAAACAACAGAAAAAGACCCACCTTCTACAGCACAGAAGGTGATCCCTCTCCAACCCTTCCTTCCTAATGCCCAGCTCTTGCAGAGTACCTCTAAGAACACACTTCCCTCTTTGTGTCACCTAGCACATTCCATAGGATATTTAGAGGCTTACAATAGGCAATCACAAGAGACAGGAGTCAGAGAAACCACAAGAGCAGCTTCACAATTTACCCTGAATTAGAGCTGCTTCTTAACCTCAGAATTTATAAAGCTTGAGCAGGCTTCTTAGACCCGGGTGTAAGATTTTTCTTTCAGAGCTTCCTTTGCCCTCCCCTGCAGTCTGTCTTCTGTTCTCTTAACCTCTTTCACTGGACATGTCTGTGGATTACTGGATCTCTTTCTTGACCAGGATTCAGGTTTGTTCATATAAACATCTTGAATCCCTATGAAAATCAGGAACGAAACTAGTTGTCTATTTCAGGGTCTTCAAACATCCTCATATTCAAGATTTCTGGTCCAGAAAACCTGAAAACCACGGCAATACAATCCTCATAAGGCTCTATGAGAGACTCAGCTTGGTCTCAGCTGGTAAAGCCTATCACATAAATATTCCATACTAGTGTTTTATTATTTGTCATAAGAAGTATATGTATATATGGAAGGACATAGAAAAATATGTCTAGAAAATTACTAGTAAAGCTTGAAATTTCATAGAACTATATTTTATATCTTTTGTGTTTGTGTGCATGAAAATCTGGTTATAGGAAAGATTACCAAAAAAGTGTATTGACAGTTAATGCTATTTGAAGAGAGCTACATTGTGAAAATAAAAAATCTACCTCACAAGTTCTAATTTACAGTTACCTTGCAAATCTTTTAAAATATATCTAACATTTCCCAGTAAAAATCTCACAGGGAACAAACATACCATTCAAGGAAACTATATTTTTAAAATAATTCAAAACATTCTTTGTAATATAAGAGCTCATTCCATCCTTTCATGGAATCTGAGCACCCACAGGATTTATTTTAAGGGAATATAAAAGACCTGAACTTTATAGAGAGGCACCCAGAGCAGTGATGGTTTTACACCTCCTGTAGTAGGAGCCAGTCTTTTGGGGATGTGGGTCCACAGTCATCTGTTAATCAGAAGGGAATCTCGTATGCAGAGGTTAACGTCTTTACCCCAGGCCTTATGAATTAATTCTACATCAGTGTAAAACTTCCTTTTTAATTTCATCTTTGGCAGCATCATTCCAGTGCAGCCCACTGAGGACGACAGAGAGCTGAGAGACCAGTGGAAAGAAAGAATTTTGAACCCCCTGGGTTCTTTTTATTCACAAACACAAAATCATCCTCAAAAACAATGATACAGAAGAAAAAGCACCAGTTTGCACAAGAATGAGAGCTGGGATGGGGGGGAGGAAAAGAGGTCCAAAGGAAGAAGAGGAGAGGCGACTCCTTAAGAATGTTTGACCCAATGTCTTAGGGAAATTTTAATGTAGGCAGTGCAATACATCCCATAGTTACCAGATGTTATATATATATAACACGTGCCTTATGGAATATTATCAGACCATGCAAATGTCCAAAGAAACCTCTTTCTCAAGCCTTTCCCGTTCTGCTTAACATGGCCCATTTCCAGAAATTACGGTCATGTACAAAAGTTCACATATTTCCAATAATAAGTTATACACTTCCAGCTTTGTATCCCTTGACATGTCAATTAATAATGCCTTTAGAAGATCAGATTGATTGTATTCTTTTCAGCCAAAGATGGAGAAGATCTATACAGTCAACAAAAACAATACCAGGAGCTGACTGTGGCTCAGATCATGAACTCCTTATTGTCAAATTCAGACTCAAATTGAAGAAAGTAGGGAAAACCTCTAGACCATTCAAGTATGACCTAAATCAAATCCCTTATAATTATAGAGTGGAAGTGAGAAATAGATTTAAGGGCCTAGATCTGATCAATAGAGTGCCTGATGAACTAGGGACTAAGGTTCGTGACATTATACAGAAGACAGGGATCAAGATCATCCCCATGGAAAAGAAATCCAGAAAAGCAAAATGGCTGTCTGGGGAGGCCTTACAAATAGCTGTGAAAAGAAGAGAGGTGAAAAGCAAAGGAGAAAAGGAAAGATATAAGCATCTGAATGCAGAGTTCCAAAGAATAGCAAGAAGAGATAAGAAGGCCATCTTCAATGATCAATGAAAAAAATTAGAGGAAAACAACAGAATGGGAAAGACTAGAGAGCTCTTCAAGAAAATTAGAGATACCAAGGAGGAATGAAGCAGGGCAAAGACTAATAGAGTTTTGCCAAGAAAATGCACTGGTCATAACAAACACCCTCTTCCAACAACACAAGAGAAGACTCTACACATGGACATCACCAGATGGTCAACATTTAAATCAGATTGATTCTATTCTTTGCAGCCAAAGATGGAGAAGCTCTATACAGTCAACGAAAACAAGACCAGGAGCTAACTGTGGCTCGATCATGAACTCCTTATTACCAAATTCAGACTCAAATTGAAGAAAGTAGGGAAAACTGCTAGACCATTTGGATATGACCTAAATCAAATTCCTTATGATTATACAGTGGAAGTGAGAAATAGATTTAAGGGCCTAGATCTGATAGATAGAGTGCCTGATGAACTACGGACGGAGGTTCATGACATTGTACAGGAGACAGGGATCAAGGCCATCCCCATGGAAAATAAATGCAAAAAGGCAAAATGGCTGTCTGGGGAGGCCTTATAAAATAGCTGTGAAAAGAAGAGAGGTGAAAAGCAAAGGAGAAAAGGAAAGATATAAACATCTGAATGCAGAGTTCCAAAGAATAGCAAGAAGAGATAAGAAAGCCTTCTTCAGCCATCAGTGCAAAGAAATAGACGGAAAGAACAGGATGGGAAAGACTAGAGATCTCATCAAGAAAATTAGAGACATCAAGGGAACATTTTATGCAAAGATGGGCTCAATAAAGGACAAAAATGGTCTGGACCTAACAGAAGCAGAAGATATTAAGAAGAGGTGGCAAGAATACATGGAAGAACTGTACAAAAAAGATCTTCACGACCCAGATAATCATGATGATGTGATCACTAATCTAGAGCCAGACATCTTGGAATGTGAAGTCAAGTGGGCCTTAGAAAGCATCACTATGAACAAGGCTAGTGGTGGTGATGGAATTCCAGTGGAGCTGTTTCAAATCCTGAAAGATGATGCTGTGAAAGTGCTGCACTCAATATGTCAGCAAATTTGGAAAACTCAGCAGTGGCCAGAGGACTGGAAAAGGTCAGTTTTCAAATGAATCCCATAGAAAGGCAATGCCAAAGAATGCTCAAACTACCGCACAATTGCACTCATCTCACATGCTAGTAAAGTAATGCTCAAAATTCCCCAAGCCAGGCTTCAGCAATACATGAACCGTGAACTTCCAGATGTTCAAGCTGGTTTTAGAAAAGGCAGAGGAACCAGAGATCAAATTGCCGACATCCACTGGATCATGGAAAAAGCAAGAGAGTCTACAGGTCTATTGTGTTGCAAAGATCCAGACATGACTTAGTGATTGAACAACAACAACAAGATATGTATATATCTTGTACATATGTATATATGTATATATATATATGTATGTACAGACACACACACACACCTTTGATTTTTCTGGTAAACATCAACAGTGCAGTGAATTTCACTCTACAGGGCCTTTTACGGAGGCAAATCAGCTAAACACATTATGCCTCTTTTCCACTATATAGAAAAAGGGTAAAATATGTTCCTTACCATAAAAAAAAACAAATAAAGCTGCACATTCTTAATTCATAAACATTATATAGAGACCATGGGCAAGATAACCTTCTGGAGGAGAGGGAAAGATGAAATTCTAGGGCTCATGTGCACCCTGGCCTCTCTGGTGATATTACAAACATGTGCACATTTGCTCTCACGTGCTTTTGGACATTAATTTACTCGAAACTGAAGTGAGTCCAAAATCTATTTCTATTCTGGCAGAGTAGCATGCCAGAGCTTTTTTTCTTTATGTACTTTTGGCATATATTCAATTATAATTAATTCTTAAATATAATATTTCAGTTTCATTCTGGTTTGAAAATGCTAAGTCTCATGAAAGTTTTCTTGCACAAATAAGGATTAATCTTTGCCTAAAAAGTAGTGAAAGTAGAGGTTGGTTTTGTAGATAGCAGTAAAAGAGGTAAGATTTTTCAAATACAACACATGAATTGAGAAGGCTTCTATTTGTACTTGTAAGGCAGAGTAATTTCATCCACACACTGAAACTTAAATTCTTTTTTTTTTTTACTTTTAAAATTTTGTTTCCTTTTTTGTTTTCAATATCTTCCATTAGAATGCAATGGTAGATACATACTCTTTTCTGCTGTATTCTTAGTGCCTGATGTATAGTGGTTATTTAATAAATATTTACTGAGTTGACTAATACAGTTCCAAGAATCTATGGAACACCTACTAGTGCAGTATTTTGCTAGGGATTAAAGATGCTCACTGATATCAAGAAGCAATGGCTAGGTCACATGTAGTAACTAGAAAAACATAAAACATAATCTATGATGAAATGCAGAGAAATTGCTGTAGAAGATTATATTTTTTGATAAGGGTGCTGATATCAGAGAAGGCAATGGACCCCACTCCAGTACTCTTGCCTGGCAAATCCCATGGACAGAGGAGCCTGGTGGGCTGCAGTCCATGGGGTCGCAAAGAGTCAGATACGACTGAGCGACTTCACTTTCACTTTTCACTTTCATTCATTGGAGAAGGAAATGGCAACCCACTCCAGTGTTCTTGCCTGGAGAATCCCAGGGACGGAGGAGCTTGGTGGAGTGCCACCTATGGGGTCGCACAGAGTTAGACACGACTAAAGCTACTTAGCAGCAGCAGCAGCAGCTGATATAATCAATAAGTTTGTATGGTTTAGTGACAGATGTCTTCATATAGGCATTAGCACTTGAGTTTAACCTTGGATAATGTGTTATATATTATATATATTAGGGCTTCTGGGTGGTTCAGTGACAAAGAATCTGCCTGCACTGCAGGAGATGCAGTTTTGACCCTGGGTAGAGAAGATTCCCTGGAGGTGGGCATGACAATCACTCCAGTATTCTTGCCTGGAGAATCTCATGGATAGAGGAGGCTAGCAGGCTACAGACCCCTGGGTCACAAAGAGCTGGACAGGACTGAAATGACTGAGCATGCAGGCATGCATTGTATAGCAAAATGGAGTAACCATTATACATATTACAATATAGGTTAAATGTGTAGTAGAATTTCCCAAATTCCAATATAGGAAAGAAGTGCGACTGAATGTCTATTGGGGCAATGAGGAAATTTCTTTGATGATAACAGAGATTGTAAATGGAAAGTAGTTTGCAGACTTAGCATAGGTCCAATTATGAATGGAGGATGGTTGGATGGCATCACCGACTCGATGCACATGAGTCTGAGTAAACTCTGAGTATTGGTGATGGACAGGGAGGCCTGATGAGCTGCAGTCTATGGGGTTGCAAAGAGTCAGACATGACTGAGCAACTGAACTGAACTGAATTATGAAGGTCCTTAAAAGAGTTAGACAGTTTTTCCCCTGATTTAGTAGACAAATAAATGATATTATGAAGGTGGTATTTTAGGAAAATTAGTCTAGCAGTGACATTTAACATCATATGGAATGATGTTGATGGTATCTGAAACCTGGGTGACCATTTTAGAGACAATTGCAGTTATTCATAAATTACATCATGTGGGCATGAAGGCATAGTCAAAATGAAGTAAGGCAGAATCCAAATGGCATTCATTGTAAAGAAAGAATTGGGTGTTTTAAAGTAACTATAGTAGGAGGTGAAGGGGAGGGGACATGCCAAAGGGGATTAGAAGATTTTGGTTCAGAGTAACAAGGAGAATATTGGATCTCTTGATAGAGGAGTGTGGAGGGAGAGTTGGTTTTGAGGAAAATGAGAGAATGTGACTTGGGGTAGATACAGCTGAGATCTGGTTGCCAGCTTTCAGATTATTAACTCATTCAACATCATTTATTTGTCACTTACCATGTGCTTCCCTGCTGGCTCAGAGGTTAAAAGTGTCTGCCTGCAATGCGGGAGACCTGGGTTCAATGCCTGGGTCGGGAAGATTCCCTGGAGAAGGAAATGGCAACCCACTCCAGTATTCTTGCCTGGAGAATCCCATGAGCAGAGGAGTCGATGGGTTCCCAAAGAGTCGGACATGACTTTGCTTTCCCTTTCGCTTTTGCTTTACCATGTGCTAGATAACATGCCAGGCAGGAGGGATCCAAGTGTAGAAAAGAAATGCATGTTCCCTTCCTCCAGGAAGGAGGTACTATCCTCCCCAATCCTCAGTGTGAGTGGAAGGAAAGCAGACCTACAGACTCTGCATTTTGAAAGAGAGACATAGACAAAGTGAGCAGCATGATCCCAAAGAGTCGGACATGACTTTGCTTTCCCTTTCGCTTTTGCTTTACCATGTGCTAGATAACATGCCAGGCAGGAGGGATCCAAGTGTAGAAAAGAAATGCATGTTCCCTTCCTCCAGGAAGGAGGTACTATCCTCCCCAATCCTCAGTGTGAGTGGAAGGAAAGCAGACCTACAGACTCTGCATTTTGAAAGAGAGACATAGACAAAGTGAGCAGCATGTGTAGAAACTTGAAGGAAGAGAAACTAGAACATCCTAGAGGATAGCTAAGTGTAATTAAAGTATACATGTTCTACTCAATTCAGCTTGATTCTAGCTTTGGTCTTCACCTTGGCCTATGTCAGTCATGAAATGAAGTGAAGTGAAATTGCTCAGTCGTGTTTGACTTTTGTGACCCCATGGTCTGTAGCCTACCAGGCTTCTCCCTCAGTGGGATTCTCCAGGCAAGAGTACTGGAGCGGATTGCCCTTTCCTTCTCTAGGGGATCTTCCCAACCCAGGGATCAAACCCTGGTCTCCTGCATTCCAGGCAGACGCTTTAACTTCTGAACCACCAGGGAAGCCCTATGACTGACTAGTATGTCAGTCATCAGTTCAGTTCAGTTCAGTCGCTCAGTCATGTCCAGCTCTTTGTGATCCCATGAATCACAGCATGCCAGGCCTCCCTGTCCATCGCCAGCTCCTGGAGTTCACCCAAAGTCATGTACATTGAGTTGGTAATGCCATCCAGCCATCTCATCCTCTGTCATCCCCTTCTCCTCCTGCCCCCAATCCCTCCCAGCATCAGGGTCTTTTCTAGTGAGTCAACACTTTGCATGAGGTGGCCAAAGCATTGGAGTTTCAGCCTCAGCATCAGTTCTTCCAGTGAACACCCAGGACTGATTTCCTTTAGGATGGACTGGTTGGATCTCCTTGCACTCCAAGGGACTCTCAAGAGTCTTCTCCAGCACCACAATTCAAAAGCATCAATTCTTTGGTGCTCAGCTTTCTTCACAGTCCAACTCTCACATCCATACATGACTACTGGCAAAACCATAGCCTTGACTAGATGGACATTTGTTGACAAAGTAATATATCTCTGTTTTTTAATTTGCTACCTAGGTTGGTCATAACTTTCCTTCCAAGGAATAGGCATCTTTTAATTTCATGGCTGCAGTTACCATCTCCAGGGATTTTGGAGCCTCAAAATATAAAGTCTGACACTGTTTCCCCATCTATTTCCCATGAAGTGATGGGACCAGATGCCATGATCTTCGTTTTCTGAATGTTGAGCAAGTGCACAAAAAGTGGATCCATTTCTTAGGATAAAATTGAAACATGTACACTAATTAAAATAATGAATGTCCATAAGGGTGATGTACACAGACAATGTATTTTTAATTATTCACTGAGGTCTGTAAAAAACCAATTCTTCCTGAATCGTTTAGTAGACAGAAAAAGTATCTTCACGATGATACACCAGAGACTAATGAATATCCAGGATAAAACAGGTAAGATGAACCTTACTTTATATTGACTTAGGAAACATAGGACCGTTTCCATATAGGGTGTGTTATGGTGAAGTAAGTGATTATACTCTTTCCTTTTTGTTTAAACGTACATGGGTCCAAGAACCTTCTATAAAATAAGAGACTGAGACCTCAGTTTTGTTTTTTTTTAATCTCTTCTGTTAAAAATTAGGGCAACCCATTGGGCTTCCCTGGTGGCTCAGATGGTAAAGAATCTGCCTGCAATGTGGGAGACCTAGACTTGATCCCTGGGTTGGGAAGATCTCCTGGAGAAGGGAATGGCTGCCCACTCCAGTTTTCTTCCCTGGAGAATTCCATGGATGGGCAGAGGATCCTGGTGGGCCATAGTGGAATCGCAGAGAGTTGGACACGACTAAGCAAGTAACATTTTCAGTTTCATTGGAAAGAACTAAGGTGGCTAAGATTAAAGCAGTGAGAAGACATTGATGGTTCCAAAGGAAAACTTTAATCCAATGACCCAAGCATAATCCAGGTATATATGTGTTGAGAGGGAGGGCAGACCTAGCACCATGTGTGAGTGAGACTAGAGCCCCTTAGGACTCAGAACTCCTGGCATCTATCATGCTCACAGGAAAACAACTGTAAATATGAATATAAACTGGTATAGCCTGAGGCCTAAAGCAGCACAGAAAAAGATCTGTTAGACTGCATGTGTTCAGAAATAGCAGCAGTAGTGAACTGAATAGATTCTCCAGTTCTCTCTTGTTGAAGGGTTGGACTGGCCCACCTGTGAATCAGAAAGACTGGACAAGCTGAGATCAAGGAGGTCACAAAGAAAAGACAGAACCTCCTGCTTAAAAGAATGGTGTGTGCATTTTCAAAAGATTAGCAGAAAGAGGGGAAGAGCTCCCAGTACTTCATAGGATTGTTGCAAGGATTAGACAAATTCATAAGAAACAGACTTATAGGCTGAGAGAATAATTTATGGTTACCAGGGGGCAAGGGTGGAGGGAATAGTTAGGGAGTTGGGGATTGAGATGTACACACTGCTATATTTAAAATGGGTAACCAAGAAGGACCTACTATATAGCACATGGAACTCTGCTCAATACTTTGTAACAACCTAAATGGGAAAAGTATTTGAAAAGGACTAGATACATGGATATGTAAAATAAATAAATAAATACCAACAAGAAAAACAAAAAATCTAATCATTATTAGATAACTTTAACTCTACTTTGTATAATCATTTTGAAGCATGTATTTAGAAGAGTAGATTGAAATAATAAGGCATAACATTGAGGCTTTTCTGAAAAATAATACACTTAAGCCAAATTAACAGTTCAGAGATAATAAAATATCATTGCGCTTACATCAAAACAAACAAGCAAACAAACAAAAAACACTTAGAACCATGCATGATATATGTTAAGTCCTCAATATTGAGAACTTGATTTGGTGAAGTGGCTCACACCAGAAGATATGGAAAAGATCTTTTCCTGGTAGAGAATTATTACCTGGAAAGCAAAATCATCAGAAGTATACTTCATGATCATGAGACGAAAACAAGGTCAAGTTGGTGTTAAGTTTTCTTATTAGAATCTGTATGGATGATAATACCAAAGGAAGGAAACATGGTGATGAAGTCCAAGTGGTGAAGTCTTTCTATGCCCTGGGCAGTTTCAACATGAGTGACCTTACCGCTCATTTGTTACTCTGCCCTTTCTCATTTGGGGCTCACCAGCTTTCTCCCACTTTTATGGATCATATTTTTTTCTTAAGTCATGTTAACATAATCAACCATGTTAACATGTTAACATATTCAACCAGATATTGTCATACACCTGGGAACAATTCTGACCCGATGTCTGAAATTCAATCTTAGTGTTATATGGCATGCACCCTAATGGGTGTCCTCATACATTCCATTAAAACCATCTCTCCATAGACATTGAGGAGAGAAGATGACAGAGAAAATTTAAAGGAAAAGCAGTGAAGGATATGTTTCCTGAAGTAGATTTTAGGTCATAAACTCACTGGATAGGCTTGAGGGAAGGCCTTGCCACACAGTATGTCTTATAGGTCTTCCAGCAGCACCACTTTAGGATGAAATTCTTCTGCATTCCTACATCATGCTTCATCTGATCTGATTATAGGAATAAACCATTATTTCCTCAGGTCGAAAGAATTTATAGAAGTGCTCTCAGTGTTACCATCAATCATCCCTAAGAAAATAAGAAGTTACAAGATTATGGGTGGGAGATTGTCTCATTTTAGTAACAAAAAAGGATTTATTTTAAAATCTATAATTGATAATCCCACAGTTTGTTCCTACTAGTATTCTAGAATAGTTAGTCAACATAGCAAGTGACGCTAAAAGTCAACATGGATTCAAAGGCTGTGCTTGCTAATCCCATTTCCTTCTAGATAGCACTGCTGGATCACAAGATCATGTAAGAGGTTCTGAGTACATCTGACAACTTGTCATGAAACCACTGTGGGTAAAATGGGAATGTGATGACTGGATTATGTCAGAGGGACCCTCAAGTGACTGGTCATTCAAATTCAAACACCAATATAGCAAAGAGCAGAGTCTTATGTCCCCTGCTATGGAACTGCTTAGGTATTCTTTCTTCCAAAGATGATAATTTCTTCTTAAAACTGTAGATAGAATTGAGTGGAGAGGTCTATCCAACTTCCAGTTGGATAAGCATGGGATTTAAACACATGTCTACAGGCTGTACATAGAATTCAAACCAAGAAGATCAAGGCAGTGTCTCCTTACTTGGAGTGGTTCTCCATCAGTCAACTTTTACTGAGATACATTTGGAAAAATGACCTTGAAATCAGTCTATGTGTCTAAAGAGAAAAGTACTCTATTGCATATTTCAATGATCATTGTTCCTGCACAAAAAGACCTTAAGGAAGGAAGAATTCCAAAATGGCAGCTACTGCTTGAACAGAATGTAATGGAGACACTGGAAATTTGCAGGAAGTACAATTGTATGCACTCCTTGCTTCTCCTTTAACACTGGGAGATCCAGTTTTGTATAATAACAAGAAGAATGTTTCTGATTAAAGGCATACTCTATATTATATGCATAATTTTAGAATAAGTGAAACAGTGACATGCTATTTCTATTTAGATTTCAGGGCTCAACACTGGATTCTATTAATGGACATTGAAATAAAAGTTAAATATTTTAGCTGCTAACTTGTCCTCTTCCCCAGAATTCTAGATTTTGCCAATATGCTTTCACCTAAGAATCCTAACTGATATAGGAACAGTTGATTAACCGTCTTTGGAAAAAAGGCCCTACTCACCCTGATAGAATCCACTGGAAGTGTTCTCTGGTCTTGGTTTTGTGCTTCCTTTATAAGCTCAGTGAGGACAATAATTCCTTGTGCACCTGTACACAAATTCTAGTGTGTTATTTATTACAGAATAAAATTTCAATTCTCATTGTTGCCCTGTTGGCAACAAATGTGTGTCCTCCCCCATCCCTTCTCTCTTGGTGTTCTCCAGTTGATTAAAGCAGATTGCTTTTCTTTAGAGAAAAGTTATAAACTCAAAGTATTTCATCTTCTTAGTGAAACCCAACTATTCTCTTTTAGGTTAGTAAGCAGACAATGGATCCATATTGCATCTTCTGAAATATCCATAGGATATTATCTATCAACATTAACCTCATTGGTGGGAAGCTACTATTTCTGCATAAGTACTATCATTTAGATAGCTCCTCCTTGTCAGTTTTTTTTAAACAAAATGTATTAGAACTGTACTTTAGAGAAATAACAGGAGATTTATCTCTCCCCTTTATCTTATAGAAGAAAGCATGATTACACTGATTTCTCCCTTCAGGTTTTTGCCTGGAATAGTGAAAGCTAAAATATTCATTTTGGTATCATTTACCAGAGTTAATTATAACACAATCACTAACCCAAAATACCTTAGTTTCCAGCTTCATTTAACTCCATTATAATTACCCTTTACTTCAATCTGCAAAGTCCTTGCTTTTGAGGGTGGGAGTAACTGGGAGGTACAGTGTAAAAATATTTTAGGTATTAGAAGATGAAATGACCTTTTGTATTACTCACTTTTGAACCATATTTCACTTTTTGGCAGCTAAAAAGTACAAGTTGCCATGGAAATGAACAGTGGCATTAAATGTGGGTGTGCACTCAATGGTCTCTATCATTCTCCTAAGTAAGCAGAAATGTTTGAGTTAAATGATAGGAAATGCAAGATGCTCTTACACATTGTTATGAAAAGATGTGCAGTTTTGGATGATATGCTGTAAAATTCGATACTCCACGCAGGGCAGGAAACTCCAGTGGTACAAGATTAGGGAATAATAAAAGATGTTCCATTTATAGATGCTGGAGGAAAATGTGTGGAATAAAAATGTTCTGGAAGTTCAGATTCACACTCAGGCTCAGTAGTTTTATTTTGGACTGTATATTAAGTGCACTTCTTTTTTTTCTCCAACTTGTAATATAAATCTCATTACAAGGTACAGAGTAAGTACTTAAAAATCTTGAATTTGTGCTTCAACCTGATGGGCAATGAGTCAGAGATTTCAACCTTTATAAATGGAATGTATTAATATGCACATAGAGCTGAATCCCACCTAGATGTCTGGCGAGCAGAGAGATAATACTGAAATTTCAAGATGGGAACTATTAGAGAAATGTGATGTCTAGAGTTAAATAGGTGGACTCAGAAAACACGAGTTCTGGTCTTGGAATATGAAATTTGACCAGATATTTTTGATTCGCCATCTCCCTTAATTTTTCTTTTAAATGAAAAGTGCTGGTTTTGTGTTCTGGAAAGAAGTGGAAATGTGGGAATGAATTAATTATTTCATAAGCTCCTTGAAAATTCAAAAACAATCACTGAACAAGTGCCCAGAATCTGTAAAAGGTGCAGCCTTCAATCACTCTTCTCACTCTTCCGCATACCAGATCTAAGGGCTGTGGAGTGCTTGGTTCCCCAACTGTTCTCATCATGGGCAAAATTTTGAAAAAAAAAATCACAGAAAACAGTGCTCAATTTATGTTTTTCACACCTAATGAGGTGAGAAATTCTAGGCAGGCCCCCAAAACATTTTCAGTGTACTGGAATTTGATCTCTGTGAAATTTAGCAGTTTCATCGTGACAGTTTTAGCTAAATTTTGCTTAGTTCTCTCTTGCATTGTTTTAAGCTTATGCTACATTTTCATTGTCGATAACACAGATGGCACCAAAAAGAAGCCAGTGAAATCCTACTTTTTTTTTGAAGTGCAGAAAAAAAGTGAAAATTCACGTGAAAAACTCTCAAGTTATTGAAGTACCCTTTAAAAATATAACGTAAGAATAAGAATGTCACAACGTTCCTTAGGACATTTTATTAAAAAATGAAGAAAGGACATAAAATATTCTTGCCTTTAAAACATGATGTTTACTGGATATCAATCATAAGTTATATCTGTAAAGTTTTTAGAGTGGGGGCATTTTCTCAAGACATTGGAAAAATATTTGCCAAATGTGTTTGCGTGTTGAGGATGTTTTGCTTTTTTTTTCCCACATACATATTAGTTAATTCTTCAAAGATATGTCAATTCCTTTAGGTCACTAGACATTCAGAGCTGTCATATTATTACTTTTGTGCAATTAGGTGATAGACTTCACAGGTTTTAATTGATACTAAGGAAGCAACTTAACTCACCAAGAAAAGAAAACTAAATATACTATTTTTTGTAATTTAATACTTTATTTTACAATACTGTACTGGTTTTGCCATACACTGACATAAATCAGCTATAGGTGTACACGATCTCCCAATGCCAAAGCCCCCTACCACCTCCCACCCCACCCCATCTCCCTGGATCATCCCATACACCATTTGATGAATTATCCAGTAATCTTGTCAAGTCTAGATAAGTCAGAAGTGAGGGTGATTGGTAAATTTCTTTTTAAATTGAGAGGAGAAGATAAACTTCATACTACCAGCTACTCATTTTTCTTCACAATTGCATTTTCCCATTCCAACAATATCATAGATGATTGCAATGACTTTTTAACCAGTCCCTTTGATCACAAGGCTTATTTTCCAAAACTAATGTACAAACTGATATGGGATGTCTTCCTGAAGTACTTCTTTAGTCATTTCTTTGCTCAAAAACAATCAATAGCTCCTTACTGGAGTTATTATGGAGAATCCACAATATGTCTTAAGTTTTAGCCTGTCATTCTCTCAAAATCCACTTGGTGTACTGAACCCTGCTGAAGATAGGGTGACTGTGGACCAGGCTGAGTTTGAGAACCAAACTTAGCATTCACTTAGATTACTTACACACTCTGTACCCCATCTGCTGAATGGGGATAACAATAATAATCCCCACCTTCTAGGTCTTTTGTGAAAATGAAATGATTTAAAACAAGTTAGTGCCTAGAGTGGTGCCTAGCACACAGGATGAGTTCATACAGTGTCAGAGATGACTTTTCCTACAGCTGGCCCTGTGACTAAGCTCTTGCTGTCCCTACCTGATGTATCTCCCTGGTTCTGCATATCCAACAATCACTCCCCTTCAAGGCCAGAGTCAGATGCTTTGTTGTTGTTGTTCAGTTGCTAAGATATGTCTGACTCTGTGTGACCCCAGGACCTGCAGCATGCCAGACTTTCCTGTTCTTCACTATCTCCTGGAATTTGCTCAAATTCACGGCCATGGATTTAGTGACGGTATGTAACCAACTCTTCCTCTCCACTACCTTCCCCTTTTGCCTTCAATCTTTCCTAGCATCAGGGTCTTTTCCAATGAATTGACCAAAGCATCAGAGCTTTGGTTCAGCATCAGTCCCTCCAATGAATATTCAGAGTTGGGTTCTTTAGGATTGACTGGTTTCACTCCTTGCAGTCAAAGGATCTTCTCCAGCACCACAGTTCAAAAGCATCAATTCTTCTGTTCTCATCCCTTTTTATAGTCCAACTCTCACATCCATACTGGAAAATCCATATGACTATTGGAAAAACCATAGCTTTGACTAGATGGACCTTTGTTGGTTAAGTGATGTTTTTTCTTTTTGATATGCTATATAGGTTTGCAATAGCTTTTCTAACAAGGAGCAAGTTTTTTAATTTCTTGGCTGCAATCACCATCCGCAGTGATTTTGGAGCTTAAGAAAATAAAATCTGTCCCAACTTCTACTTCTCCCCCTTCTATTTGCCACGCAGTGATGGGAGGAAATGCCATGATCTTTGTTTTTTGAGTGTTGAGTTTTAAGCCAGCTTTTTCACTCTCTTCTTTCATGCTCACCAAGAGGCTTTTTAGTTCCTTTTCACTATCTGTTATTAGAGTGGTAACATCTATATATCTGAGGTTGTTGATATTTCTCCTGGCAATCTTGATTCCAGCTTGTGAGTCATCCAGACCAGAATTTTGCATGATTTTGCATATAAATTAGATTAGCAGGCTGACAATATACAGCCTTGACATACTCCTTTCCCAGTTTTGAGCCAGTCAGTTGTTCCATGTGAGAATATCAGTGATTATGTGTGTTAGTCACTCAGTTGTGTATGACTCTGTGTGACCCCATGAACTGTAGCCCACCAGGCTCCTCTGTCCACAGAATTCTCCAGGCAAGTATACTGGAATGGGTTGCCATTCCCTTCTCCAAGGGATCTTCTCAACCCAGGGATCAAATCTGGGTCTCCTATATCACAGGCAGATTCAAGTGTTGTTTCTTGCTTTATTATGAAGTTTGAATGATGATTAAAACCAAATGTGATGCTTTGAATTACCAAAGCATCTTTCTTTTTGAAGATTCTTTTTTAATGTGGACCATTTTTAAAGAGTTCATTGATTTTGTTACAATATTGCTTCTGTTCCATGTTTTGCTTTTTGGCCACGAGGCATGTGGGATCTTAGTTCCCCAACCAGGGACTGAACCCACACCCCCTGAATTAGAAGGCAAAGTCTTAAGCACTGGACTCCCAGGGAAGTCCCCAAAGCACAACTTACTCCTATCACAATGCATTTCTCTTAGCTTGCCTTATATTCTAGCTACATGCATGGTGTCTTTATCTTGCCCATGGAAGACTGAAACCTTTAAGGGCCAAGATGGCATTTCATACATTATAACCCTCAATATGTCAAAATAGTAATTATTCACAGTAAACATTGAAGAACATCTCATTAATAACTAAGTATTACAATATCTTTCAAAATGGGAAGTTCATGTTAGTCTGTGTCTAAATTCTATTTTGTAGCATGAAATTTTAACAAATGTTTCCTGATAGCTCAGATGGTAAAAAAAAATCTGCCAGCAATGTAGCAGACCTGGGTTTGATCCTTGCATTGGAAAGTTTCCCTGGGGAAGGAAATGGCAACTCATCCAGTATTTTTGCCTTGAGAATTCCGTGGACAGAGGAGTCTGATGGGCTACACTCTATGCAGTCTCAAAGAATTGGACATGACTGAGTGACTAACACAAACTAAATAAAAATTCTCTAATAGATGGTTTGTTGGCATTAGTTTCCCCTGGGTTTAATGAAACAAAACTAGGATAATTTCTTTCGAGAAAAAGTTATATTTTTCTTTATGGTAGAGTATACATTTTGTGTTACATGCTACTGTGTAATGGTCTTAGATATTTAAATTTAATTCTTAGAGTTTTTAAAGTGCAAGGCTTACTATTTTATTTTTCTCCTCATGGGATTATCTATTAATACCTGCATGCATAGGGAAAGTTATTCAAAATTCATACTATGGTATTGACCCACTGAGATCTCTTCAGATTTCTATAGATCTTATCCTTCTTTCTTCTTTCTATTCACCCATTTTCCAAGCATAGATTAATGCTTGAATTCTAGGTTTCAAGAAAATATGGAGAAGTATATTTACAAAATCCAGATATTTTTCATCCAAATTTCAGCCAAGAAGCAACTTATCATGCCACTGAAGCAAGATATGTCACTATGGAATTTGATTTATTACATGCTTCAGTTCTTAATGGAACAGAATAAGGCAATCTACCATGATTGTTGCTTCGAGCATAAGGTTAGGGAAGAAGTAATGCAAACAACTTCAAAATGGGGATGATGGAACCTGTCTGCTTCTTTCCAGGCTTTTGGCTGACACCCACCTTGGATCCTCGGGTCACCCTCAGTCAGATCATCTCCATCATCAGCCTCCTCACATGACATCTGAACAAGCTGAAAAATTATTTTTTTAAATTGGAAAAATGAGTGGTTCTCCTGCATCCTCTGTGGAAAATTTGGAAGACTACTTTGTAAATATGAGAAATTCATGAGGCTCAAGTGATTTATATCCTCCTTCAAGAGAATAGGGACTGAGGTAACAGAGAACCTTCTTATAACTCATGCAACTCATTGCAAGGTCAGTAGCCAATAAAGCATCACCATTCATGATTAATTGTGGACAGGTCCACCCATTTGATTCCTTTTATCCCAGAGTCCTAGATAAATGCGATGATCAGGCCTTCAGTGTTCCAGCTTTGTCCTTCTTAGGTACCTAACAAGACATAGCAAGGGAGGAAAATTAAAGAAAAAATGTTAAGCTGGTAAAATTTCATCTTAGAAGTAAAATACCACCTATACTGAAGAGATGTGTTTTTGCAGGATAAGAAATGAAAAAGAACTATTTGACTGACGTGAGTGTTATCTTAATATGCTTGGCAACATAATTTACAGGTTTCTGCATTTCACTTGTGTCTTAAAGATACCTAGTTCATTGCTTTTTTAGTAAATGAGAAATAAATTTGGATTTTTGTGGGTAAACAGTGACTCAGACTTCTTCTCTGATGATATTTAACTATATTCAGAGATAATCACTTATTGGTAACAGTTTCTAAGGTTACATTCATAGATGTTCATTCTTACTTATTTCCATAAGCTGACTGATAAACTCAAATACATATTATAAGCCTTTTTATTATCTTATGTTCATTTGGAACTTACTATGCATTTTGCACAGGATTCTAATTTCCTCCCACTACCCTGTGTTTGAAAAAGCAGGCTTACACAATGCTTATGTACTCTATATACCACACCAGCCTTATCCACAGTGTAGAAGATAAAGATTAGTAACATTGCCAAGTGTTTGTAGGAGACTGCTCAGTTTTCAAAATAATCTCATATTTTTTGATACATTAATCTTATAAGACACACATAGCATATCACCATTTTAACTCCAGTTTGCAGATGAGAAATGAGGTATAAAAAATCAGATTATTAGCCCTTAATAGGTATCAAAGCCAAACTGTATAAGAAGTAAGGATACCTGGAATTCATATTTCTTTTTCTCTGAATCTGGTCCCCAGATCTGCTTAATCTTTAGCAAGCATTAACTATGTTCGAAACTGCAATGTGAGAGCTGAAGGAAGCATACTGAAAATGCAGGTTTTGGCCACTGCATTCAGAAATGGCATTTGTAGAGGAGAGGGAAAATGTTACTATGCTACTTTAAAACACAGTTCTGCCCCTAGATGTGCGTGTGTGCTGTCACTTCAGCCGTGTCTGACTCTTTGTGACCCCTTGGAGTAGCCCTCAAGGCTCCTCTGTCCATGAGGATTCTCCAGGCAAGAATACCTGAGTGGGTTGCCATGCCCTCCTCCAGGGTGTTTTCCAGACCTAGGGATGCAACCCATGTCTCTTACATCTACCTACATTGACAGACAGGTTCTTTACCACTTACGCCACTTGGGAATGTGATTTGTTTCCAGTGTAAATGGCTTTGATCAGAAAGTAAGGCTTCCAGGGGCTTTCAGTGGAAACTCCAAAACAAAAAGATAATCAGACTTCTCTGTGTTAGAAATGAATGTGAATTTCAGGGTTAAAGGGCAAAGAATAAAGGAAGGATGAGACGAGTGAAGGAAAAAGTTTTCTATGCCAGAATCAAGATAGCTACATAGAATACAAAACTGAGCAACTTCATTTTCACTTTTCACTTTCATGCATTGGAGAAGGAAGTGGCAACCCACCCCAGTGTTCTTGCCTGGAGAATCCCAGGGATGAGGGAGACTGGTGGGCTGCCATCTATGGGGTCGCACAGAGTTGGAAACAACTGAAATGACTTAGCAGCAGCAGCAGTGAAATTATTCCAAGAGAAGGCATTTGCATATGGTTCTGAAATTGAATTCTCAGTTGAATCCCCAACCTGTAGTAAAATTTTCTATACTCATATGATTTTCATATTATATCCCCCTACCCTTGAAATCAGGAAAAGGATCTGGGTTTCACAAATGGGTTTGTGAATAGTGTATATAAACTGGAGGAGGTGAGACAAAAAGAGCCTGAGAGAGGATGTAACACCAGATAATTTGTTGTTGCTGTTTAGTAGCTCAGTCATGTCTGACTCTTTTTTTGTGACTCCATGGACTGTAGCCCACCAGGTTCCTCTGTCCATGTGATTTCCCAGGCAAGAATGCTGGAGTGGGTTAGCATTTCCTTCTCCAGTGGATCTTCCCATCTAAGGACTGAACCTGTATCTCTTGCATTGGCAATCAGGTTCTTTACCACTGAGTCCCCTGGAAAGCCCCAAACTAAATAATAGTGATTGTCAAAACAAAAACAGTTGGGAATTTTCAGAGAATTTGGGAAAGGTTAAGCTTTTTAGAAGAAAAGGTAAGCTCTTAGGAGACCAAGCACAAAATTACAGTGAAGTGATTCACTTGCTCATTCTGTATCACCTCAGTTTATTTCTGTTAACTTCCTTAATGTCTGTACTTTGATTTTTCCCCCCCAAAGTCTCCCTTGTATTCTAGTAGTTCCTTCTAGTGGTTAACAATATAATTATGATGTCAACGAAACTGAAAACTCATGTCGAATTCAGGAAAGGTGAGAAAAGAAGCCTAACTCATCCAAAAATTGTTTCCTTAATGATGGAAAGATGGAAAGGAAGAAAGTTTTGACAAAAGAACAGTCTCTGGATAGGTTCTCAGTGCCTCTTTGTTCTCTGACGGTCAAGGTGAATTTAGAACTCGAAGTTTCTTGGAGCTGTGGATGTTGAAAGTTATCTTTTCCCATGATTCTTGAGAATTTTCTAAGAACTGTGCTTGCAAGCTTTTAGAAAAAATTACTTTTCCTGAAGTTTAGTTGATATACAATGTTGTATTAGTTTTAGGTATACAGCAAAGTGGTTCAGTTATATATATATATACACACACACATATATGGGTATACATATATATTCAGTTATTATATATGTATATATATATATATATATTGTTATTGTTGTTCAGTCATGTCCATCTGCGATGCCGTGGACTGCAGCATGCCAGGCCTCCGTGTGTATGTGTGTGTGTGTGTGTGTGTGTGTGTGTGTACACTTTTCAAAGTTTTTTCCCTTATAGATTATTTTAAAATATTAAATATAGTTCCTTGTGCTATAGAGTAGGTCTTAGTCATCTATCTGTTAATCCCCAACTCCTAATTTATCCCCCCCCCATTTCTCCTTTGGTAACCATAAATTTATTTTCTATGTTTGTGGGTCTATTTCTGTTTTGTATATAAATTTATTTGTATCATTTTTATATTCCACGTATACATGATATCATATGATATTTATCTTTCTCTGTTTTGCTAATTTCACTAGTATGATAACCTCTAGGTCCATCCATGTTGCCTTGAAAGCTTTTTGGCTTCTTGCTCCCCTATCCTTGAAAATCAAATCCTTTTAGCAGAACTCACACTCACACACACATGCATATCCACTCAACACTTTGTGTGTGTGATTGACCTTATTAAACCTTGGGACTTCATAAGAACTGTCATAATGTACAAACCTTCTTCCTTTTCTTTACTTCCAGTCTCTTCTTATCTCCCCCACTGTTTTTCGCCCCTTTCAGCCTCAAAATTAGAGAAAATTTCTCTGCACATCTCATATAACTTAAACATATCTTGTGCAGTTCAGTCGATAGAGAATCTGCCTGCAATGCAGGAGACCCTGGTTTGATTCCTGGGCTGTGAAGATCTCTTGGAGAAGGAAATGGCAATCCACTCCAGTATTCTTGCCTGGAGAATCCCATGGACAGAGGGAGTTTGTCAGGCTACAGTCCATGTGGTCCCAAGAGTTGGACATGACTTGGTAACTAAACACCACCAGGTATATCCATTGACTCCAGATTTATCTAATTTGTATATAGAAAAGATAATTTAAGTAAATGCTTTATTTGAAAAAAATAGTAGATTAATACATCTGTGCTTTCAGGGGTTATATGTCTAATAGAAATCCTGCTTTAAAAATCTTTGACTCCAAACAAACTCAGACAATGGAAATAGCATTTTCTCTTTCCTGTTTTCGCCTTTCTATTTCATCTGCTATTTCACTTTGGTACCAAATTGCTTTTCAAAAAAATCTTAAGCCTATTTCAAATTCTCACTAATTTCAAGTGATAACTAAAATCATTGGTTATAGATCTAGTGTCAAATAAGTCTTTATCTCTTCCTGTGGGCGGCTATCTTCTTGACTGATGTAAGTGAAAGAAAGAACTGCATTTCTTTTTTCTAGTTGAAAATGGACAATTTAGCCACCACATGTCTGCCAATGTACCTCCATATGAGATGTAATTATATGTGAAATAATAACCTTGCTGCCAAATAGTTTTCAGTGCTTTGCTTTATATGAGAAACAATACATTTTTCGTTCCAAAAGGCAATAAGATAATGACATTCAAGTCAATCTCTTGCTGCTTTTACTTTCTTACCAAGTTTTAAGTCTCTCGCTCATCCCTCTCTAGTTTTCAATATGTTAAGATGACAATCTCTTATTATAATTAAGATAGCATAGCCTTTGGTTAATTTTCAGCTTAATTTTTTTCTCTGAAAATGTATGTATGAAAAAAGTCCATTCTCAATTTATGATAACAGGTTTTAGAAAACACTTCTCTCATATAAATCATCATCTATTGGGAAGTGTTAGGAATTTATAATATACTATTTTCACTCATTTATTTTAGTGAATTAAAAGCCTGTTCAAATATAAAAGGAATCAAGCAAAAGTCAGTAATAATAACCAATATTTATTTAGCACTAACCATAGATCATTCTTCATGCTAAGCATGCTGCTGCTGCTGCTAAGTCACTTCAGTCGTGTCTGACTCTGTGTGACCCCATAGATGGCAGCCTATCAGGCTTCCCCATCCCTGGGATTCTCCAGGCAAGAACACTGGAGTGGGTTGCCATTTCCTTCTCCAGTGCATGAAAGTGAAAAGTGAAAGTGAAGTCGCTCAGTCATGTCCGACTCTTAGCGATCTCACGGACTGCACCCCACCAGGCTCCTCCATCCATGGGATTCTCCAGGCAAGAGTACTGCAGTAGGGTGACATATTGCCTTCTCTGGCTAAGCATGCTAAAAACTTTAAATGCAGTCTCTCACTTGTTCCCTTCAAAACACCTATAAAGTAGTTACTACCTTCTAATTTCTATTTTACATGTGCTAAGTTGAATTTTTATACGCAATTTTTTTTCTTTTCCTGCTTCTCAAGAAATCAGCCAACCTCTGTATCCAAGGCTGAGTAGATTTGCTGTTATTTGCCATTATAGGTGACAGCAAAGTTGTCAGACACACAGACCTTTCTCTCGTCTCTTAATTTTCATATCCCAGACTCCCTGAGGTAGAAGGATCGCAAGAAAGTGTGTACTAACATTTTAAGAAGAGCAAAATAGCGGAGAATGGAAGCCACAGAAATAGCAGAAACTTAAGGACTGGAAAACGAAAACATCAACAGAGACCAGCTATATTAGTGACTAACTGCTGTTAAAGCTAACCTCAATGCTCATCATAGTATCTGTTGATCAGAAATTCAAGAGCAGCCTAGCTGGGTAGCTCTGGCTCAGGATCACTTATGATGTTGCAGCCAAGATGTTGTCCAAAGCTGCAGCATCTGAAGACTTGAACAGAGCTGGGAGATCTATTTCTGAGATAGTTCCTTCCTAATTGCTGCTGGCTATTGGCCAAAGTCTGGCCATTGTGTGGATCACAGTAAACTGTGGAAAATCCTGAAAGAGATGGGAATACCAGACCACCTGACCTGCCTCTTGAGAAACCTATATGCAGGTCAGGAAGCAACAGTTAAAACTGGACATGGAACAACAACAGATTGGTTCCAAATAGGAAAAGGAGTACGTCAAGGCTGTATATTGTCACCCTGCTTATTTAACTTCTATGGAGAGTACATCATGAGAAACACTGGGCTGGAAGAAGCTCAAGCTGGAATCAAGATTGCTGAGAGAAATATCAATAATCTCAGATACGCAGATGACACCACCCTTATGGCAGCAAGTGAAGAGGAACTAAAAAGCCTCTTGATGAAAGTGAAAGAGG
>SJYC01109643.1:0-50635 GCA_006408675.1 Madoqua kirkii
TCTAAGAGAGGTTGGTTTATTAGATAATGAATCTGTCAGAAATTATATATATAAGTTGTAGAAATTATGAATAGAGATGACTGAATAGTTGTGTCTCTAATCAAGAGTTCTTAACCTTTTTAAATTTATATAAAGATTTTTCCAAGTGAAAACACATTCAATTTTGTAGAGAAAAAGTTTTGTTAATATAGGTTACTAATAATAGTATCACTAAAATAAGATCCACTAAAAGCATGCATCAGCATTATTTCGATACCAAGAAGCCCAACTCATTTTTAAAAACATTGTAGTACGGAAACATGAAACCTGTGACAGTTAATTTCTGAACTGTGATCAGCTAAATGGCAACCCACTCCAGTTTTCTTGCCTTTAGAATCCCAGGGATGGAGGAGCCTAGTGGGCTGCCGTCTGTGGGGTCGCACAGAGTCAGACACGACTGAAGCAGCTTTAGCAGCAGCAGCAGCAGCAGCAACTAGTAGCTCAGCTTGTAAAGAATCTGCCTGCAATGCAGGAGACCCTGATTTGATTCCTGGGTTGGGAAGATCCACTGGTGAAGGCATAGGCTACCCACTCTAATATTCCTGGGCTTCCCTGATGGCTCAGATAGTAAAGAATCTGCCTGTATTGCCAGAGCCTGGGTTCGACCCCTGGGTTGGGAAGATCCCCTGGAAAAGAGACAGGCTACACATTTTAATATTCTGGCCTGGAGCCATGGACAGAGGAGCCTGGCAGGCAAAGATTCATACACAACTGAGTGACTTTAACTTTCAACCTAGATATTCTATGCTGTTTATGTCATAGGACTTCAGTTCAGTTCAGTTCAGTCGCTCAGTCATGTCCAACTCTTCATGACCCCATGAACCACAGCATATCAAGCCTCCCTGTCCATCACCAACTCCCGGAGTTCACCCAAACCCATGTCCATCGAGTCGGTGATGCCATCCAACCATCTCATCCTCTGTCGTCCTCTTCTTCTCCAGCCCTCAATCTTTCCCAGCATCAGGGTCTTTTCAAATGAGTCAGCTCTTCGCATGAGGTAGCCAAAGTATTGAAGTTTCAGCTTTAGCATCAGTCCTTCCAGTGAACACCCAGGACTGATCTCCTCTAGGGTGGACTGGTTGGATCTCCTTGCAGTCCAAGGGATTCTCAAGAGTTTTCTCTAACACCACAGTTCAAAAGCATCAATCCTTTACTTCAGTTGTGTCTTAACTCTTTGTGACCCTGTGGACAGTAGCCCACCAGGTGCCTCTCTCCATGAGATTTTCCAGGCAAGAATACTGGAGTGAGTGGCCACACCCTCCTCCAAGGGATCTTCCCAACCCAGAGACTGAACTTGCTTCTCTTACGTCCCCTGCATTGGCAGGTGGAGTTCTTTACCGCTACCACTACTTGCAAAGCCCAGAAGCTACCTTGTTGTTCTTCAGTCCTAGTCGTGTCTGACTCTTTACAACCCCATGGACTGCAGCACACCATGCCGCCCTATCCCTCACAACCTCCTGGAATTTGCCAGAGTTAATGTCCATCACATTAGTGATGCCGTCCAGTCATCTCATTGTCTGCTTCTGCTTTCAATCTCCTCTTCTCCTTCTGCTCTCAATCTTTCCCAGCATCAGAGACTTTCCCAATGAATTGTCTGTTTGCATCAGATGACCAAAATACCGGAGCTTCAGCTTTAGCATCAGTCCTACGGCAGGAGGAGAAGGGGACGACAGAGGATGAGATGGCTGGATGGCATCACTGACTCGATGGACATGAATCTGAGTGAACTCTGGGAGTTGGTGATGGACAGGGAGGCCTGGTGTGCTGCAGTTCATGGGGTCACAAAGAGTCAGATACGACTGAGCAACTGAACTGAACTGAATTACCAGTGAGCATTCAGCATTAATCTTCCTTAAGATTGGTTTGATCTCCTTGCTGTCCAAGGGAGAAAGTACCTACTCAAACCTAATTATTTAATTAGCATAATGTGACTGAATCTAATAGATGGAAAATACCTGTTCAAAATCATAGAGCAAGTTTATTACTAGTAAGTATATCCTAAATTGCCTGAATTCATCTTAATTTGTTTTAGAATTTTTGAAATAGTTCATTCTGTGTGGTGCCAGGTTTGAGGACAATGCCGTGAAGGTAGTTTCAGAAAAAATTAAGATTGAGCTAAAATCCTGGGGCTTTCAAATGCCCCCTTTCCAGACATTTATCTCAGCAACTCTTTTGACTATGACCACTGTCTTGGCACTGAACTTTAACCCTAACATCACATATGAACTCCAAATGCCAATTATCTGTATATTCAGCTAACCATTGGAAATTTCTACCTGGATGTTCTGTAGGCATTGATCTCAAAAGCAATTTATCCCCAGCTACTTGAGAACTTAGTCTGTCTCATTTGCTTCTGTTGACATTTTGTTAATTGTTGCTTGGGTTGGTGTTATTCAAGACGCCTTGCTTTACATTTGTGAAGAATACAGCTATGGTTTATATACAATGCCAAATTAAAAAAAAAACTTATTTTAAACACTTTCTCAAACATTTAAATACTATTCACGTGACTAACAAACCACAAGTTACTTTAAGTTGAATTCTCTTGAATATATTAAGGATCGATAACATAACTAAGTTCTGCTAAACAATTCAAACAATAACAGTTCCTAAATATTTTGATGACTTAAGTCTCATTAAAATTGTTACAATAATTATAATATTGTATCATAGTATTTTTTGAAAATATAAATAATATGGCTGAAAAACTGGAAATTTTCTGTTCTAAAAAGTAACAGTTGGTATAGGTCACAGTAAGGAGATCTATAGAGGATCTGGTCTTTTTGATGGGGAATCCTGAAATAACAGTATCTACAAGTCTTTCTATGGGCTTCCCTGGTAGCTCGGCTGGTAAAGAATCCACCTGCAATGTGAGAGACCTGGGTTTGATCCTTGGGTTGGAGAGATCCCCTAGAGGAGGACGTGGCAACCCGTTCCAGTATTCTTTCCTGGAGAATTACATGGACAGAGGAGCTTGGCAGGCTACAGTCCATGGGCTTGCAAAGAGTCAGAGAGAACTACGTGACTTAGCACAGCACATAAGGCTTTCTGTAGGACATTTACTCTTTCTTCTGCCCATGATGATATAAACCATTCCCCACCAGTATTCTGGGAAAAGTACAGGTACTTGGAAGAGGTATCAATATTTAATGTGAAAACTATTACCTAATGTGCTAGTTTCAGAATGTCATCCAATCAGCCTCAAAGCTTCAATTCAGATCATCTCTCCTTCAAATGCAGGAAGAAAACCGTTCACCTTCTGCTATGTTAGGTGACAGTGGGTTGGAGAGGAGAGCAGTGTTGAGTGTAGCCTCATTCAACAGGCTTTGAAAGAATGCTTCTGTTAACTCCACCTTATATTCTGATTCTGACACATTTTGTGATGAAAATATGCTTATTTTCCATTGTCCCTTCCCCCATACCTTGTAGGCAGTTACAGTTCAGCTTTCATTCAGGTCTGTTAATATATTTTCTAGAATCAGCCATTTTGACTAGTTTTTATAGTATGTTGGTATAACCTTATATGTAACCCTTTCTTTCAACTCTGTTTTATAGTATATGACAAATATATCTAATTTATGATGGGATATTCAGAAAAGGAACCCATAATGAATCTGTAGATGTTCTTCTGAGGTCTTGTACTAATGTATCTATTATTTTTCCTCATCTTTACCTTCTTCCATTGTAAGATGACACTTACGTGGACAAAATATTTGTGGCCAAAATATTCAGCTTTAAGTTATATGTGCTGTGCTTAGTTGTGTCCAGGCTCCTCTGTCCATGAGGATTCTCCAGGCAAGAATACTGGGGTGGGTAGCCATGCCCTCTTACAAGGACTTTCCCTACCCAGGGATAGAACCCAGATTTCTTATGTTACAGGCAGATTCTTTACCATCTGATCCATCAAGGAAGCCCAAGAATACTGGAGTGAGTAGCCTATCCCTTCTCCAGAGGATCTTCCCAGCCCAGGAACGGAACCAAGGTCTCCTGATTGCAAGTGGATACTTTACCGGCTGAGCTACCAAGGAAGCCCTGTAAGTTATATTTCCTCTTAAATATTTTATTCTTAAGATTGAAATTCTAAATATTTTGAAAATTGGAATTATCCTGTTAGCCTACATCTTAACATATTTGAAGTCATTAAATTTGAAAGTCACTGAGTTTCTATAATATTGACCAAGGTGATTGATGATATTACAACAATGAGGAAGGAAAGATTTGTTTTTAGTGTGGACCGCAGTCAGGTTTATTCCTGCCATAGTTGGGTTGGATATAATTATTCTAGCAATGAAATATCCAGAGAGAATTATGCTTGTCACAGGGAAGCCATGTAGTATCATATGCTCAGAATTATAAGGATCTGAAGGGTCCAACGCTTCATTAAGAAAGCAGGCAGTTCACCTTTTGTAAAGTACATTGGAGATAAGCAAAGCCTTTATACAATTCATTGATGGAGTCTGGCTTTTGCAAATAGAATGACTAAAGACTTGGACAAATAGAAAAAAGCATCCTAAAATAGGGAAATAACTACTCTTACAGTAAATGGTGTGCTATAGGAAGAGCAATGGATCTAAAAACGTAAAAGGAGAAGAACAGGATGAATAAAAATTCTTGCCAAAAGTCTCCATTGGTTCTTTATTGAGGAGAAACTAGAAGTATGTGTGTACACACACATGAACATGCACACACACATCACAGGCCAAGGCACGGCTGCATACACTTCTATGCAGTGTTTTATAATCAGTGATTTAGCATTCTTATATAGACCTGTGAGTTAGTCACTCCTAGCAAATCCTTTTGCTATCCTCCTAAATTCTAAGGTAAAAACACCTCCTTCAGGCATTGTAATTCTTGAATAATCTATCTTACTATCACCACACAGATATTTTTCTGAATGAAATTATACATTATACTGGAACAAAAGGATATCACTGATAAAAGTCGTAAGTGCCAGTCTGACTTCTTGTCATGAAGCCCTTATCTCTGCCAAGGCCCCCAAATTGGGGTCATTTAGTTCATATCTGTCAGCTCACCTGGCTGAGAGAAATTTCTCTCCTGGGCAAATTGAAACTCTACCTGAGGAAGCTGAGGAATACAAGTTTTATGACTGATTTGAGAATGTTTGTTGTTTTTGAGGTAAGTTATGATATATTTTACCAAGAAGGCAATGGCACCCCACTCCAGTACTTTTACCTGGAAAATCCCATGGACGGAGGAGCCTGGTGGGCTGCAGTCCATGGAGCCGCTAGAGTCGGACACGACTGAATGACTTCACTTTCACTTTTTACTTTCATGCATTGGAGAAGGGAGTGGCAGCCCAGTCCAGTGTTCTTGCCTGGAGAGTCCCAGGGACAGGGAAGCCTGGTGGGCTGCCGTCTATGGGGTCACACAGAGTTGGGCACGACTGAAGCGACTTAGCAGCAGCAGCAGCAGGTCAAAAATGTGATGAAAATAATATTTGTCTCTTCATTTGCTCTCCTAATGCAGGCGACAGTTCATGCTTAACTTCTGAAAGTTACAGGATGATTGCAATTTTTTTTAATCAATGAAGCTTTACTTTGTGGGTGCCTGCTGCTAAGAACATATGCATATGTGCATGCTAAGTCACTTCATTTGTGTCCGACTCCGTGCAACCCTATGGAGGAATATAACCTGCGTCCCCTGCATCTCCTCTGTTCCAGGTGGATTCTTTACCATGAGCCACCTGGGAAGACCAAAAGACCATATAACCAGTTCTTTTTCTGCTGAAAACTTAGCTGATAGCATGAAAGTTTGCAAGCATTGACAAAACAATTTCAACAATATTGTAAAATCATTTAGGTAACAGATAGTATTCAGAAATGGCTTCTGTGAGGGGTGAGGTGCAGGAAACCATTGCAGCTACATGATTTGCTGATTGCTTTTAAACTGGATACCTCTAGTGATCTAATGCCATGTGTCTTTTGCAATACTATAGCCACCACTCAGGAAAAAAAAATAACAAAAATACACATGGTTCAGAAACCTGCAACAGCTCATGAAAGACCTTGGCATTTGCAATTAACACTAGCTGGGGTAAAGGCTAATTTTCTGATCTTTCCATGGAAAAATACTTGTTAAAAGTGCATCCCAGGGGTTCATTTTTATCTACATTTGTTCATCAAGTTTTCATCTGGTTAATCTATGGCAGAATCTTCTTCCCTATCCATGCTCATCATTCTGAGTTTCATATTGTTGTTTCTGCCTCCAGGCCTCTTCTTGCACTTATCTTTCCAACTTCAAAAATGCATTTTTTTCAGGAAGCTTTTCTGATTGGTCTCTTTTGATAATTTCTGTGGCCAGATTTAGTCAGATGTATAACTAATATTTTGTTCATTTGTATTCTTGGATATGTCAGTTTGTAATACTTCTTCAGTTGTTTATTATTTATATGGGTAACCTATTTATTTTAGTATTCTTGGTACATCTATTAAACTGTCAAGTCAGTGGTATAATAAGATGTGGAGAGAACTCTAATGACTGACCCAGAGTTAGATGGAATAGGTAAAATAAGAAAAGATAAAGTAAAAAAATACCTAGAATTCCACTGTAAAATTTAGTGTTCAGATTTATGCATGAGTTCTGAGATGTACTGCTTTAACATTTGGAACTTGTAGTTTGCGACTCCTGTACTAATCTAAACTCAGATCATGTAGGTAGTGGTACTAAATATAGCTATGTAATTTTTTCAAAACAAATGTATCTCAGCTATCTGGAAGTTGAATAAACAATAGATTATAAAACAGAATGACTCTTCCTATATATTGAGAACAAGGGAAAATACAAGAGACATTAATTTCAAAGAAGCTGTGCAACATAAATTCACAGGAATAAAAATATACACTGCCCAATATGGTAATCATATACTTATGAATAGATATTTTTTTCATCTCCTACTTTCAGCATGAGGTCCTTTGAGAAAAAAACTCTTGGCAGATGACTGTCATTAACAGCCTCAAGGAAACAGAAATTCTATAGAAGTAGCTTTAGAAGAAAAATGGATTTCTTATTTTTTGCCAAAGAATGGAGAAAATGTAAAGCAGAATAACCAGTATAAATGAAACTCTTTTCTACCTGTTGCATTTACATTTTAAAGAAAATAATGCACATTTGCTGACAGCTTAATAGCATTTTTAAAATATATAGTCAACAGACTATAAAAGCTAGTACCATCAGCAACTTATAACTGTTCAACATTTACATATGGCTTATATTGTAGTATTTTCATAATATGTCATTTCCTTTCATCCACATAGTAGTCCTTTTATGTTATATTTTTAACATAGAGATCTCCCTTTTTACAGATGATTAAATAAATTGCCCAAATTAACAAGCTAAGATGCATTAGAACTGGGAATCTCATTTCTTCTATCCAATCTAAATTCAGTTGCCTTGAAATTGTATTAAAAGTTTGTGATAAAACATTAACTCATAAGCTGCAAAGGAGTTTCAGAAAGTTTTAAAGAACATGATTCACAGAGTGAGTTCAAATTATTTTCCAAGAAATTTCTACGTTACTTTAACAGGTAATCTAATTTTTTTTAACACCTGAAATTTCCTCCATTGGCCTGAAAGTGTTAAAAATTGTCTATTAATCTTCCCTTAAACATAACAGAATGGTCTCACAAAATAAAGCAGGAGTCAGAAATAAGGGCAAAAGAAGAAAGGGAGGAATAGATAATAACTATGCTATATATATGTTAAAAACTGAATATTCTGTCATCCTATTTCCTATATAGTTGCATTCTCAGATTTGTAAGTTTATATATATACTTTCATTGAATAAGTATTTAACTAAATGGGAAAAGCAAGTAGATAGATTTCACCTGAGAAATGGCATACCAAGAATTATTCTAGATAGGATTTTTGGTATATAAGTTTTGGGCTCTCCTGATTCTATGAAAAGCTAAAATGGGCTTCAATCTTATATAATGATTGATGCTATTGTTGTTACTATGTCCTAAGAGAATTATAACAGAAACATAAGACAGATATATTTAAAAAAAATTCATAGTAACCTTTGATAGAAGCCATTTCACAAGACAGTGATTGTGACCTAAGTTATTCTTTTGGAAATTATGTTTATCTCAATACCAGAAATAAAAGCACACATATGTGCTAAATACTGTGCAACACATTATACATAAGCAAATTAATATCATGCTCATAACAACTTGTCTAGTTCTGGTAAGACTGCTGTAACAGAATACCATAGACTGGGTGGTTTGCCAATGACAGAGATTTATTTCTTATAGTTCTGAAGCCTGGGAAGTTCCAGATTAAGGAGTTAGCAGATTCAGTGTCTAGTGAGAACCCACTTTATGGTTCACAGATGACTGTCTTCTTGCTGTGTTTCCCCTAGAGTGGAAAGGATGAGAGAGAGCTCTCTGCAGTCTCTTAAAGGGCGCTAATGAAATCAGTCCTGGGTGTTCATTGGAAGGACTGATGATGAAACTGAAATGGCAATATTTTGACCACCTGATGTGAAGAGCTGACTCATTTGAAAAGACCCCGATGTTGAGGAAGATTGAGGGCAGGAAGAGAAGGGGACGACAGAGGATGAGATGGTTGGATGGCATCACCAACTCAATGGACATGAATTTGGGTAAACTCCAAGAGTTTGTGATGGACAGGAGGCCTGGCATGCTACAGTTCATGGGGTCACAAAGAGTCAGACACGACTGAGTGACAGAACTGAACTGAATGCCATTTATGAGGGTCCTGCTCTCATGACCTATATACCTCTCAAAAGTCCTACCTCTTTATATCATCACATTGATAGGATTTCAACAGGGGGATACAAACTTTTAGTCCATAACACAACTCTAAGAGGAAAGTGCTATTTTAAAAAATCATAAACTCCAATTTAGAACACTTTGGTAACTTTCCCCATTATACAGCTATGAATGTAGGAAGCTGTACTTGAACTGAGGTTTGTGAATACCAATACCCAAGTTTATAACAAGTTTTTTAACTAGGAAGTTGTCATCTCTCTCCTTCAGAGGACATACTTTACTAACAAATATTATTTTTATTTCCATTTCCCCTGAAGGATAGAGTTTATATAAACCTCAGGTTGAATTTTTTTCCAATAAATTAAATTATTTAATATTTGAAGCAAGCAGAGAGAATGTTGTAGAATTATATCATTCTACCAAATGCATACACATTTTCACAAATACTCTCTAGATTTTGACGTTTCTTCAAAAATATAATCCATAAGCATTTACTACAGAGACTAGGGTAGCGGATGCCAAGGTGACTAACTCAAGGTCAGTCTCTCTTGTACCACAGTTCCGTTTTGTACATTGACATTCAGCAACTTAATGAGGGGCAACCTGAAAAGCATTAAAATTTTGTAGTTCTAGAAGTTTCTGTGGGGCCCTAACTGGGAAACCTTAAAAACAAAGGGGCTAGCTTTGCGGTTGAAAACCTAAGATGGCGCCTGGTGGAAGAGATGGGGGTGTGGTCTATAGTGTTTGTCAAAGTTTTTTGATTGGCTCTCTTGATTTCCATGCACGTAGTGTGTGATCTCCATAGACTCCTGTTATAATGAAGGCACATGACGACTTGACCTTTAATGTGATTGGTGCAACTATGGAAAGTCCCTCCTAAAATCCCCCTGCTTGTCTATATAAGCTGGGAGTTTGCAACAATAAAGCGGAACTGCTTTGACCCCTGTCACATCTGATTGTCTCTCGCTCATGGTGGGGCTGGGTTGGCAGACAGCAGGCTCACCTCTCCTCAGGACCCCCTCAGCTTTGCTGAGGGAAGTTCCACTGCCTCTACTCTTTCTGCGGAGCGTCCCCCTCAGTTTCAAGAAATTTTGCTTTCTTTTCCTTGTTGATAACTTGAAACTGAGTTCTCCAAATTCCCTGGTCAAGACTCATTTCTTAAAGCGATCTTTTCTGTTTAATTGTAAATAGTCTTCTTGCTTGGTTGTTTCCCTCTCTTCGTTTTTCATAGTAGTGCTCAGTTTATGTATTATAGGATATAAATCTTCAGCTTCATTCTCTGGTATCAAATGACTGTAATGATTTTTTTTCTAATGATTTTCATATAAAGATAAATTAGCAAGTCAGAGAAGAATATCCTAGATTTCCTTGGTCCTGAGAATTTCCTTGCTGAGGATAAGTAACTGAAGCCACCATAATCAGTGTCAGTGAGTGTGATAAGGGCAAAGCTGAGGAAAAAAATAAGCATATACTGATTCTCTGCTCTCAGTTATTTTAATTTTCAGTGTAATTGGGGAAGGGAGTTCCTTTCTAAAGTGTGAATTTTTCTTTTCTTTCTTTCTCTGACTTCTCAGTTAATGAAGGAGCAGGCTGGTGGGCTTTTGTTGTTCCAAACAAAACCAGAACTGACAACAGAAATAGGGCCTCTTTTGTTTATCTGAAATTCTTTGCTTCAGAAACAATAAATGCTTCAATAACCTGGCTGCTGAAAATCCTTAATGGAAGTTTTGATTTTCATCTTCTGATCTAATTCATTTCACAGTAAGGTATGGGCTTAATATAGGAACTTTTTGTTTTGTTTATGACATTTTAACACCTACAGATATTTGTAGACACAGGAGGGGCTGCAGGCACCTGATTGTTTCTGAAATTAGCTCAGTACAGACACAGAGCAGTGCCTGCGAATAACTCATGTTTAAAAAGTGAAAATTCCAAAGGGCAAGGATGCTTTATAAATAAAACCTCTGTAATCTGTTTTAATGTAGTTTAATTTTTGCATTTATTAATTTGTGAAATCCAGCTCTAGTGCAATTAGGGTATACATTGAAAAAATCTTTACTTTTGAGAAAGTCATATTCATCTTATTTGAATAAGCCAAAAACGTTAATGGAGATTTTGGAAAGCTAGAAGTCTTCATTTTTTAATTGTTCAGATACTGCACAAAGTAGAGGCAGGATTGGAGAAGGCAATCTCTCAGGTCCTTTACTTACCAAGGAAACTGGCAATAAAGCCAAGTTTTAAAGAAAGCTCATAGAACTTTGTTCTTGTGTTTCTCTGGAATTAATGTTAAATAGATGAAAACTGGATATATGTGATATCTTATCAGTAATAGAGATCAGATAATTTACCCAGGAAACAAGCAGCATTTCACTAAGCTCCTGGAGTTACAGGCAGTGAATATGCATAAAAACAGTTACCAGATTAAAAAACCATTCCCCTAACCTCTTGTAAATCCCAAGTATGAGTTATAATGAGGATATTTTTAGAATTCTCCAAAAATGATCTATTATTTATCTACTGGGGGGAAATAAACTGGAGTGAAAATAGACTCCCAATTAAATAACTCCAACTTAAACATTTGGTTTGGGGAAAGAGTTTCTAATTTTGAAATATATGTACACATACATTTAATAAAGAGGAAATATTTTTCTTAAGACAAATAGATTAGGTCAACATGTATTTGTTTTGCATTTATCAGGGTGAAAATTGATGCTTATTTTGAGTTTCCAAGAAGAACAGGACACTATTCAGTACATGAAAAGTCTTAATAGTCATGTCAACTATTTTTAATTTAGTTTGTAAAAATAATGTTTAGAAGTCTAGAGTGGCTTACATTCCTAGACATAGTCAAGAAGCATATTCTCTTCCGTAAAAGTTATTCCACTTGTATTTCACATTTCTATGCTATTTTTATATATTGACATTTAATTTGAAATTTATAATTTTTTAGCACAATGATTTGTATTGTCTTGAGGGAAAGAGATGGAGTAGTAAAGTACCTCTAGAGAAAATTACTTGAAGCTCACACAAAATTAGGCTGTTTTCTTTTCCATCATATTCTAGTTACAGAATAAAAAGCTGGTTGAAATCGCAGATTATCACGTGCTTTAGTGTCCTTGTGAGGTATATTAGCACAATTTTTTTTACAGAAATCATTTGATTAAAGTCATAAAAATTTTACATATAAAAGACACATCCACTCCACTTAAGGTTCAACTGATCACTTTTTACTTCTACTACCAGTTGACATTTGTGAAAATATTTCTTTAGAATGTATTGCTGAATCTTCCAAATAGTTTACCTCATGCTCCTTTCAAGCTCAGAGGATCTCTTTTCTTATATCAGACCAAGCTGGCATTGTATTTAGCACCTGTTTACCCTCTGGAAGGTGAGACATTAGAAAACTGATCTATTAGAGTCCTAACTGACAGTTCCTCATTGTGAACAGCTTTTATGTAAAATGTGTTTAACATAGTTTTAATCATGCAGCAATTAAGAGTAACATTTAGAGAGAAATCTGGAGATGGTTCCTTGTCTTTCTTCTGCTCTATCCTTCTGTCGATTGAAAATTGAATTTATGCCTATAACAACTTGTTTCACCTTTATTTTTGGTTTGTTAGTTTCCTGAAAGTATGGAATTAAATCTGCAAATGGTCATGGTGACAGTGTTTTCTTGAAAACTCAAGAGCCCTTGTAGTAACATAAGAAATGCTGGTGATTTGCTCTTGGATTATCATGTACTATGATCTCAAGTAACTTGAGGTGCACTCTGATGTGCAGTTTCAATGTGGATGCTTTGTTTTCTCCCTCTGACATGATTTTGCAGTGCAGCAAGGGGGAAAGATCAAATAAACTCATGAAACTAAATTTGATCCATCTGAAATTCAGTCTCACAAATTCAGTTTCTTCAGGCATTTGTCTTTTTGAATAAGAAAGTATTGTAGATTTTCTCCTCTTTCCTGCTTCTTTCCAAGATGATATGTGTGTCCTGGGGAGCTTATGTAATCTGGCAGCTAGGAAGGCAGTACACATCTCAATGTTTAGGTCTATGCTTGGTTTTCTGCTTCTCAGAACTTTGCAGTGACAGCCTAACCTGGTGGTCTCACTGTAACAGGACCTTCTGTGTAGTTTTTTGTCACGTTGGTTGTGGTTCTTTGCTACTGATCTGGCTTCACATCAGCCCACTCTGAGGTCTAGTTGTAACTTCTCTTTGCTCCTTAACCTTAGGTATCCTCTGTGGACTTTAGTCAATTGTCTCTCCCAGAAGCAATCTCTTTCCATGGAAACCTGCCTTTATTTTTCTGTGCAAAATGGGATTCTAGGATGAGAGATGAGGGTAGGTCTGGACTTTACCTGCCTAACCCTGGGGTCACTTGGATTGCCTTGGTAATACCCTTGTAATTCCCAAGTGGAAAAAAGCACAAACCCCCTATATTCAATGGCTTTTTTCTTTACCCATCTAACACTCCAAAGACTGTCCTCACCATGACTTCACTGAAGAGAAGGGTGATTGGGGATGACTTGCCTTTTTATGTATTTCTATTTTCCTTTCTTGTCTTCATTCCACAGTCATCAAGGAAAGAAAGATCAGGTTTTCCCCTCCCTCTTTCTGTTTAGAAAAATCTCTGTAAGTCATACTTATTATGGTGATATCACACTTTTCCTGGATTCAATAATGGCAGTTGGGGCATAGGTATTTCAAAAATATATTACCTGTTATACTTGAGTAACTCTGGGCACAAAATGTGATCCATCTGCTCTGCTATGTATATTTGAGAGATCACCTTCCTTTTCTGGTTCTTACTAAAAAAAATTGAAATGAAGGTTATAGCTTTTCTCTCCCTAGAAGAATGCTCAAACTACCACACAATTGCACTCATCTCACATGCTAGTAAAGTAATGCTCAAAATTCTCCAAACCAAGCTTCAGCAGTACATGAATCTTGAACTTCCAGATGTTGAAGCTGGTTTTAGAAAAGGCAGAGGAACCAGAGATCAAATTGCGAACATCTGCTGGATCATGAAAAAAGCAGGAGAGTTCCAGAGAAACATCTAGTTCTGCTTTATTGACTATGCCAAAGCCTTTGACTGTGTGTCACAATAAACTGTGGAAAATTCTGAAAGAGATGGGAATACCAGACCACCTCACCTGCCTCTTGAGAAACCTATATGCAGGTCAGGAAGCAACAGTTAGAACTGGACATGGAACAACAGACTGGTTCCAAATAGGGATAGGAGTACGTCAAGGCTGTATATCATCCCCCTGCTTATTTAACTTCTATGCAGAGTACATCATGAGAAATGCTAGACTGGAAGAAGCACAAGCTGGAATGAAGATTGCTGGGAGAAATATCAATAACTTCAGATATGAAGATGATACCACTCTTATGGCAGAACTAAAGAGTCTCTTGATGAAAGTGAAAGAGGAGAGTGAAAAAGTTAGCTTAAAGCTCAACATTCAGAAAACTAAGATCATGGCCTCTGGTCCCATCAGTTCATGGAAAATACATGGGGAAACAGTGGAAACAGTAGCTGACTTTATTTTTTTGTGCTCCAAAATCATTGCAGGTGGTAACTGCAGCCATGAAATAAAAAGACACTTACTACTTGGAAGAAAAGCTATGACCAACTTAGAGAGCATATTAAAAAACAGAGACATTACTTTGTCAACAAAGGTCCATCTAGTCAAAGCTATGGTTTTTCCTGTAGTCATGTATGGATGTGAGAGTTGGACTGTTAAGACAGTTGAGTGCTGAAGAATTGATGCATTTGAACTGTGGTGTTGGAGAAGACTCTTGAGAGTCTCTTGGATTGCAAGGCGATCCAACCAGTTTATTCTAAAGGAGATCAGTCCTGAGTGTTGATTGGAAGGACTGATTTTGAAGCTGAAACTTTAATACTTTGGCCACCTCATGCGAAGAGTTGACTCATTGGCAAAGACTCTGATGTTGGGAAAGATTGAGGGCAGGAGGAGAAGGGGACGGCAGAGGATGAGATGGCTGCATGGCATCACTGACTCATTGGACATGGGTTTGGGTAAACTCTGGGAATTGGTGATGGACAGGGAGGCCTGGAGTGCTGCAGTTCATTGGGTTCAGACTGAACAACTGAACTGAACTCCCTAGAAAATCTGAAAGGTACCAAATATTGACTTTGTTATGTCTGAGTGACCCATCTGACTGTTAGAATGTTAATTTAGATTTTCCTTGATGCTGTGCCATGATTTTCTGCATGGAACTGACACTTAGCATAAGCCCAAATGTGACTCATTCATTTTAGTTTCAAAGTCTACATCTTTACTTCCCTTTCCTCCTGATGTCCATCATGAGCTAAAGGCCCCTAGCCTAACCATAGCCACAGCCAGGTGTGAAGAACACTTGATCTGTAGGCTACAACCTCTAGTCTTTAGAAGTTCTTTTGGCCTTGGGGGCTTCTCTTGTGGCTCAGACAGTAAATAATCTGCCTGCAATGCAGGAGACCTGGATTCAATCCCTGGGTCAGGAATATCCCCTAGAGGAGGGCATGGCAGTATTCTTGCCTGGAGAATTCTGTGTATAGAGGTGGCTACAGTCCATAGGGTCACAAAGAGTCAGACATGACTGAGTGACTAACACTTTCACTTTCTTTTGGACTCAGATGAGGAAGTTTGAGTTCCCAGTAGTGCAATTCCTTCAGTAAATCAGGGTCTTGAGCTATTAGAATTCCTTGTCCCAATTTGCTGGAGTCCCTTGTCTGAATCCATGGATGCTTCTCTCCCCTCAGAGCCTGCTCATCCTGGCTATTCTCTGTCTTGACTTCCTTTGGGACTTTGGGAAACAGAGATTGGAGTACTTTCCTCACATTGTGGAGGATGACATTTTGTAGATGATAGTCTTCATGGAGAGGTTCATGACAATCTTTCCCAAGCTCTTCACATAAGCAGCAGAGCTGGGATTGTTACCTCTGTCTCCTGTCAAAATGGGACTTGGTGAAAACAGACTTTGGGTTTTCCTCACATAAAAGCATCTCTCCACATATAGTCTGATGGAACAGACCTCTACACTGAGGGGAGAATGGCTCCCCATAGGCAGCAGCCCTCCTTTTCTGAGGAAAGAGCAGCAGCTCGTGGAAACTAAAGATTCTCATGATCTCTCCCCATAGAAGGTAATGAACTGGACAACACAACTGAACTGCTGGAGTGAGGGAAGATTTAGTGTAAAGAATGTGTGAACAAAGTACACCTGAGGGCAAGACTGTCCCAATATTTGGAGAGTGGAGAATGAAGGCTTTCCTGCTGACCATCTCGGGGCTGAGGAACATCAAACATATGGGTGCTTCTTGAGAATGTGAAAACATCTTATCTCTGATCAACCACCTGCTGGAGGGCTGGACAACTTTCCTGGTGATGTGGTGGCTGAGCCTGGCTGCTTTAAGGAAAAGGGCCACCAGCTTGGCATGTCAAGACAGCACTGCAGTGATTACTCAGTGACAGCACTGGATGAATCCGTGATCAGAAAGCCCAGACTGAGGTGCACAGTAGGATATAGTGCAGATTAGGTGCAGCCCTGGGTGCCCTTGAACTGAGGCAAGTGCTGTCTAAGCAGTACTCTCTGCTGAAGTGGCAGGACATTTGGAGAGGTGACTCTGGTGGTTGACTGGCATTATCTGCTAAATAGCATGAAGTGGGAACCTGGAATGTGCATATCATAGTATCTTTTGTGAAGTAGGAAGATCTCTATATGCTATAAGAGAATATCACAAATTGGGTGATTTAAACAACAGAAATATATTCTCTCAGATTCCTTGGGGCTGGAAGTCTGAAATTAAGTATTAGTGGGCCATGCTCCCTTTGAATTGGCTTCCTTGTCTATTCCTTAGTCTCTGGTGGTTGCCAGCAAGCCTTGACATTCCTTGGCTTGTAGATGCATCACTCCAATCTTTCCTTCCATTGTCACATAGACTTCTCCTCTGTGTGTCTCTGTGTCTTTACATAGCTTTCTTATAAGGACACAAGTCATTGGATTTAAAGCCCATCCTAACCTACTAAGGCTGTCCTGCTTATTTAACTTATATGCAGAGTACACCATGAGAAATGCTGGAATGGAAGAAACAAGCTGGAATCAAGATTGCTGGGAGAAATATCAATAACCTCAGATATGCAGATAACACCACCCTTATGGCAGAAAGTGAAGAGGAACTAAAAAGCCTCTTGATGAAAGTGAAAGAAGAGAGTGAAAAAGTTGGCTTAAAGCTCAACATTCAGAAAACGAAGATCATGGCATATGGTCCCATCACTTCATGGGAAATAGATGGGGAAACAGTGGAAACTGTGTCAAACTATTTTTTTGTGCTCCAAAATGACTGCAGATGGTGACTGCAGCCATGAAATTAAAAGACACTTATTCATTGGAAGGAAAGTTATGACCAACCTAAACAGCATATTAAAAAGCAGAGACATTACTTTGCCAACAAATGTTCATCTAGTCAAGTCTATGGTTTTTCCAGTGATCATGTATGGATGTGAGAGACTATGAAGAAAGCTGAGTGCTGAAGAAATGATGCTTCTGAACTGTGGTGTTGGAGAAGACTCTTGAGAGTCCCTTGGACTGCAAGGAGATCCAACCAGTCCCTCCTAAAGGAGACAAATCCTGGGTGTTCATTGGAAGGACAGATGCTAAACCTGAAACTCCAATACTTTGGCCACCTCATGCATAGAGTTGACTCATTGGAAAAGACCCTGATCCTAGGAGGGATTGGGAGCAGGAGGGGAATGGAGACAACATAGGATGAAATGGACATGAGTTTTCATGAACTCCGGGTGTTGCTGATGGACAGGGAGGCCTGGCATGCTGCGATTCATGGGGTCGCAAAGAGTCGGACATGACTGAGCTACTGAACTGAACCTACTATGAGCTTATGTTAACTAATTACATCTACAAAGACCTTATTTCCAAAATAAGATTACTTAGGTTCCTTTTGTCCTCCACAGTTCTCATCACTATCTGACATGTGTTTTTGTTTGTTGTTTTAATTAATTTATTTTTAATTGAAGGATAGTTGCTTTATAGTATTGTATTTGTTTCTGCCAAACATCAGCATGAGTCATAGGTATACATATGTCCCTTCCCTCACAACTCCCTCCCCATACCACCCCTCTAGGTTGTTACAGAGCTCCAGTTTGAGTTCCCTGAGTCTTATAGCACATTCCCCTTGGCTATATACAGAAATGTATGTTTTCATGTTACTGTCTCTATACATCCCATCCTCTTCTTCCTCACTTCCCTCCATCATGTCCATAAGTCTATTATCTATGTCTGCATCTCCACTGTTATCCTGCAATTAATTTCCTCAGTACCATCTTTCTAGATTCCATATATATGTGTAAGTATACAGTATTAGTTTTTTTTTTTTCTCTCTGACTTACTTCACTCTGTATAATAGCCTCTAGATTCATCTACCTCCTTAGAACTGACTCAAATGCATTTCGTTTCATGGATGAGTAATATTCCATTGCATGTATGTATGCCTCAGCTTCTTTATCCATTCATCTGTTGATGCACATCTAGGCTACTTCCATGTCCTAGCTATTGTAAATAGTGCTGAATGAACATTAGGGTACAAGTGTTTTTTTTTTTCAATTTTGTTTTCCTCAGGTTATATGCCTAGGAGTGGGATTGCTGGATTATATAGTGGTTTTATTCCTACTATTTTCAGGAATCTCCATACTGTCATGTATAGAAGCTATATCAATTTACATTCCCACCAACAGTGTAAGGGGATTCCCTTTTCTCCACACCCTTTACAGCATCTATTGTTTGTAGACTTTTTGATGATGGCCATTCTGACTGGTGTGAGGTGACATCTCATTGTAGTTTTGATTTCCATTTCTTTAATAATGCATGATGTTGAGCATCTTTTCATGTGTTTATTAGCCATCTGTATCACATTTTATTTTTATTTATAAAATAAATTTCTTTTTCCCTCCACTAGATGGAAGTTTCATGAACAAAGAGAGATTGTTTTAAATTTTGACTCTGTATCACTAACAAGTAAGGTGGTGTTTGACCTGTAGCAGGAACTCAGTACCCCTCTTTTGAATATATTTGTATGTTGGGAAAAAGATACATGAACTGCTGTTGTGGCCACACAGGAACTCCTGGGAGGCATGTTACCACCACCTGAGTAAAAGCAGAGGATGCAAATACCATGTAAAGGGAAACGGGCAAGGTGAGATGCACTATGAGGGTGGAAAGAGAGGGAGAGACGTGTTGACAATGAGTTCATCATTCTTATCTTTAAAATCTGCTTCCAGCATCTTCTTTTCTCCTTGGTATTCTAGCCAATAAATTGCTCATTTGATTTTGAGTTAACAATGGGCAGAAGACCTAAATAGACAATTCTTAGAAGAAGACATACAAATGGCCAAGAGGCACATGAAAAGATGTTCAACATTGTTAATTATTAGAGAATCAAAACTACAATGAGATATCACCTCACATCAGTCAGAATGGCTTTCATCAAAAAATCCACAAACAATAAATACTGGAAAGGATGTGGAGAGAGAGGAATCCTCCTAAACTGATGGTGTGAATGTAAATTGGCACAGCCACTATGGAAAATAGTATGGAGGTTCCTTAAAAAACTTGAAAGAGAGCTGCCATATGACCCTGCAGTCCTACTCTTGGGCATATATCTGGAGAAAAACAGGATCTGAAAGGATACATGCACCCTAGTATTCCTTGTAGCACTGTTTACAATAGCCAAGACATGGAAGCAACCTAAATGTTCATTGACAGAGGAATGGATAAAGAAGATATGATACATATAGACAATGGAATATTACTTAGCCATTAAAGAAAATGAAATAATGCCATCTGAAGCAACATGGATGGACCTAGAGATTGTCATACCGAATGAAGGAAGTCAGAGAAGGAGAAATATCATATGACATCCCTTATATGTTGAATCTAAAAGGAAATGATACAAATGAACTTACAAAACAGAAAGAGATCCACAGACTTAGAGAAGGAGCTTACTGTGGCTGGGGGGAAAGGTGAGGGGTTAGGATAGTTAGGGATTAGAAAGTGAAGTCACTCAGCCATGACTGATTCTTTGTGACTGCATGGACTGTATAGCCTACCAGACTCCTCTGTCCATGGGATTTTTAAGCAGTAGTACTGGAGTGGATCGCCATTTCCTTTTCCAAGGGATCTTCCCAACCCAGGGATTGAACCCTGGTCTCCCGCATTGTAGACAGACGCTTTACCGTCTGAGCCACCAGGGAAGCCACCATCCCCTAGGGATTAGGATATGGATATATATACATAGCTATATTTAAAATGGATAACCATCAAGGACCCACTGTACAGCACATGAAAGTCTACTTAATGTTATGTGCCAGTCTGGGTGGGAGGAGGTTTAGGGGGAGAAAGGATACATGTGTGTATATAATTGAGTCCCTTCGCTGTTCCGCTGAAACTGTCACAACGTTGTTAATTGTCTATACCCCAATACAAAAAAAGTTTAAAAAAAGAAACTTTCAGTAGAAAAAATTGTAACCAGTACACCAATCACGACGTGAGAGTGGAGCCATCATTTCATGAATGGAGTCTTTTTCTTGATGCCAAATAAGCCCACTGGCAACTTTCTTTTATGACCTCCCATTCTACACATAGAAAAGTGAAGCAAAATAAGTCACTCAGTCGTGTCCAACTCTTTGCGACCCCATGGACTGTAGCCTACCAGGCTCCTCAGTCCATGGGATTTCCCAGGCAATAGTAATGGAGTGGATTGCCATTTCCTTCTCCAGGGAATCTTCCTGACCCAGAGATCAAACCTGGGTCTCCCACATTGTAGACAGATGCTTTACCGTCTGAGCCATGCATAGTAAAAAGGGATGCAGAATTGGATCTGAAATAGAAAAGAAATAATTTGGAAGGTCTCATCGCATCAAAGGTTCATCCCTAAAAACCTAAGGAATCTACTTTGAAAATGATCTATAATTCACTGGCCCCAGGGAAACTCAGAATGCCTGTTGAGGGTATGGTCCTCCTTAAGCTGTGTCTATGGGAGGTACCAGGGACAGCAACCATCTGAGTGTGACCAACAATCTTTTATGGGCAGTTAGAGGAGAAAAGAGGGGAGCCTAGCTGAAGCATAAAGGAAACAATGAACAGGGCTTAAAAATTTTTTTTTTCAAATGTCTCATGATAGAATCACGTGAGCTCTGAGTCATATTCTTTCAGACCAAGAGGTAGAGACTTGCCCTGAACATAAGACAAATTCAACATTATTTATGCCCTGAAGTTCAAGGTGCTGCCTAAGAGGAAGCTTCTGTATTTGTGTCCTGAGATTTTCACAGAACACTTTAAAAAATCTTCCATAGATTTTTTTCTGATGCAAATAAATGTGACTTTAACCAAATTAGGAAAACTTTCATAAGCCTTGCAGAGAAAAAGAAAACCAGTAGGAGCAGAAAACGAAGCATTATTTCAGACACTTACTTTGACTGTAATGCCAGGACTGATATAAACATAAAAATCCTTGTTGTTACAGTAATTTAAGGCTGTTTTAAACACATTTTTTTGACAGCAGCAGACAATGCAAAAATACAGGGTCATTTTCAGAGTGCTGCTTAATTGGAATTATTTTCTTTTAGAGTTTGTTTGCTATCCTAAGGGATGCTTTCACCTACATCAGAGTCAAGAAGAAAATGCACAAATAGTTCTAGTTATTTTGACCTAGCAAAGTAAACATGGGCCACCCTGTAATGCTGTCTTTAGTGTCTTGGGAAGAATGTAGAGAGTCCATTATCGTTTCTTCAAAAGTAATTTTAAAATGCAAATACAGGTGCTAACAGATTCTTGTCTCCATAAGACTGTCAATTTTCTTACCCCACACTCATTTATTTTTCATGAAGAATGAAATATGGGGCAGAGATTTATTTGTTGACAGTTACCACAACTAACTCAGTCTCAACTCTGACCTAAATTCTTCCTGCTTAGACACAGTGAAGTAGAAAATAATGAAGGTTGAGATATTTCTGAAATGTAAAACCTGAAATTGCCAGAATTTACACAAGTTTCTTGAAGGTAAAGAGTTGAAAGCATTTTCTGTTGAACTGTTCCCTAACAATGATGATTCTCTGTCCTTTAATTTACTCTGCTTTCCTGTTAAACCCACACCTGTTCCCACTGACCCTTAAATTAAATTGTGTGCTCCTGTAAAAGTTTTGTTTTAGTTTTTATTTTTTGTCTGCTTTTAGGAAATCAATTGTACAATGTGCAAGCTTTCTATCTGGAGTTAACTTACAAATGCTAGGAGTTAGAATGATGTTGGTTTCTGTAGGGCTGAAATGTCTAACTTAATTTCTCAGACCTGCTTATTTTGAAAATGCTAGGCATATTTATTATTGTAAATGATATTCATATTAATAAGCAAAATGTTCACAGTAACTCGTACAGAGAATTTGATAGTTTAAATAATAAGTGTATATATACCTTTAACTATTAATGTGTAGTTTTTATAAGAGCTGCTGTGATCTTCATAGATCATGAAAATATTTTAGGACTATAGTTTTTGTATCCATACTTAATGTATTTTTGTGATAGCATCAAAAGACTCTTACCCAATTTTTGAGGAAAAGCCAATCCTTGACTTTTACTTACATCAGTTCAGTCAATCAGTTCAGTTGCTGAGTCATGTCCGACTGTTTGCGACTCCATGAATTACAGCACACCAGGCCTTCCTGTCCATCACCAACTCCGAGAGTTCACTCAGACTCAAGTCCATCCAGTCCATCCTCTGTCATTCCCTTTTCCTCTTGTTCCCAATCCCTCCCAGCATCAGAGTCTTTTCCAATGAGTCAACTCTTCGCATGAGGTGGCCAAAGTACTGGAGTTTCAGCTTCAGCATTATTCCTTCCAAAGAACACCCAGAACTGATCTCCTTTAAAATGGATTGGTTGGATCTCCTTGCAGTCCAAGGGACTCTCAAGAGTCTTCTCCAATACCACAGTTCAAAAGCATCAATTCTTTGGCGCTCAGCTTTCTTCACAGTCCAACTCTCACATCCATACATGACCACTGGAAAAGCCATAGCCTTGACTAGACGGACCTTTGTTGGCAAAGTAATATTTCTGCTTTTCAATATGCTATCTAGATTGGTCATAACTTTCCTTCCAAGGAGTAAACATACATGATATTTATCTATTCTAAATAATGTTTCATCAGTGTTTAGCATATTTCAGATTAATTTAAGGAAAGAAATATGCTAGAAGTGGATGAAATTTGAATTTAGGTGCCTGAGTCTGCTTTCTTATTTCCTGCACTTGGAGTCAGGAGCTCCAGACCTTTTCTAACCTGCTGTACTCCTCCTTCCATCCAACACACATGCCTCAAGATTCCAGATGTCTGTGTTTTCTGTATTACCACTTCTGTTTATTTCCCCCTATCCAATCCTTTTTCTGAAGAATAACTTGATTCTTAACATGAATAGAATATATATCAGCATTTGTCAAACTCTGTCATGGGTTGAGTGATGTTAATCAAGCAGTGTTTGGGGAAAATGGTGTGCCATACCACCAAATGCCCTGAGTATAGGCATTTTAAATCCTTCCCTTGGAATTTCAAAATGCAAGTTAATATATGAAAGTTTCTGAAAGTGAAACAAGAAACATATTTAATTTTGCTTTACAGTTAAACAAGCCAACTCATTTGCTAAACGGAAGACCAATCTGGCTGTATCTATTACTATCCCTAAATAGCTATATTTCTTAACAACAGCTGAAGCTGGGCTAACTTTTGTCAAGAAGGAGAGATAAATTAAAAGGAAAAGATCAGTATATAGGCAGTCTTCTGCTTTCTTCTAAGTGAAGCTCTCACAGACTCATGCCTGGGTCAGAAAACTTTCCTCCAGCATGAAAGTGTGTGCATCTGATAGAGACAAGTCCGTTTTTAGAGAGGTGATTGGGGACAGTTCATAAAATCACAACAAAGTAAACTTTTAGGGAGTTCTAGGTATATCATATCCATACTGGAGAGCCATCAAAATCTTTTAAGAAGAAGGTATATGAAAAGATCTGTGTTGTCAAAGATAGCTGGAGTGACAAGGTGGAGGTAGAGGGGGTAGGAGACCATGACTCAGGCAGCTGGTTTTAGGTTGTTACAGTAAACCCAGTGGGAATGTTGCGGTCCTGATCTGTGATCACAAGTATGGAGAGGAATCGAGAAACACTTACTTAGGAAGATTTAGCAGAAGAAAGTAGGGAAAAGTAATACTCCACAATGACTCAGTTTTCTAGCTTCATTGACATAATGTAATTAACTGAAACAAAGAAGAAGGAAGAAAAGGCTTCGAGGACGGAGGGACAGGGGTAATGAATTTGATTTTGGTCTTGGATGAGTAATGAGAACAAACTATCTTAAATGCAGCCATACTTGCTAGAGTTGCCTAAGGGAGAAAGAGACCGTGAGATGTTCTCTTAGGCATCTCGCAGTGCCCACTTATTGCCAGTGGGCCCCATGCCTCTCACTCTTTTCTCGTTGACTGACTAGTGACTACTCTGACATTTTTCATGGTTTTGCCTCACAGGGTTCTGTCTACCTGTCAAAATTTTCTTTCAATCATTGTGAGTGAAAGACAAGGACAAAGTGATTTAAGAGGAAAAATCTTGCAAAAATACTCCCGTGACTTTAATCCATAAACAAAACTAATAGGGCCACTGGTGCAGCCAAAAGTTACATTCAGTTTTTGAAAATGGGAGTGAACATAGGTTCAATTAGCCTAGTGAGAATAGCAGGGCACCTATTTGGTATAATGTGAAGTATCAAAGGACTCTCAGGTATATATCTACACATTTAGCTTGCTCCAATATCAATCATTGGTCCTGTTTTTAAGTGGAGGGTAACTGGATAAAATTATTCCCACTAAAAAATAAAAATAAGGCTTCCCTAATAGCTCAGTCAATAAAGAATCCACTTGCAATTCAGGAGACCTGAGTTCAGTCAATCCCTGAGTTGAGAAGATCTGGAGAAGGAAATAGCAACCTATTCCAGTATTCTTGCATGGAAAGTCTCATGGATAGAAGAGCCTGGTGGGCTATAGTGCATAGGGTCTCAAAGAGACACATGACTGAGCGACTGAGCACAAACACCCACAACTAGGACTATACATTCAGCATCATAGGAAAATGGAGGGCTCTTTTCAAAGTAATTCTTAAAAGAACACCTCCTCTCCATTGGTCCCTTTCCAACCCTCATGATAAACACACACATATACCATTTCCATATAAATGCTGTCTTCCCTATCCTGGAATACTTTTGCCTCTTCAAAACTTCATTTGAATAATGTATAATGATGCTCCAAGACTCAGCTTAGGAATCACCTCCACTTTTCCAGGCCCCCAGAGTAGGCTGCTTTTGGTTCTTATGTATTCTGTGCATGACTTTATTATGATGCTGACTCTGTTACAAAATTATAGATATTACTTAACATACACACACTAGTATTTACATGTTTGGCTTTCTCTAATGACTGTGAGCTCTCTGACTATAGGATTGTATGAAATTAATTTTTATTTCCATTGGATCTAGCACAATGTCTCATATATAAAACATGCCAACAAATATTCAGAGTGAACTGAATATGAGATTTTTAGAGAATTGAACAGTGTGAAGGAAAACTACTTGCTGGGCTTTTGGAAGATGTGATGTATCAGTAGTGGCAGTGTAGGAGGAAAGTTAGAGGTAAATGTATGACTTCCCTGGTGGCTCAGACGGTAAAGAATTTGCCTGCAATGCAGGAGACTCAGGTTCAATCCCTGGATCAGAAAGATACCCTGGAGAAGGAAATAGCTACCCACTCCAGTATTCTTGCCTGGAGAATTACATAGACAGAGGAGCTTGGCGCACTACAGTCCATAGGGACACAAAGGATCAGATACGACTAAATGACTAACACCTTCACTTCCATGTGATCCTCAAATTATAATCTATCAGGTTTTTTGTTGTTCATTATTATTACTTTTTTCTTAGAGATTGATAACTCTGTTTGTTTGCTTATTCTAAAATAATTATCCAACACTTATATGTTCAGACACTGTGGCAGAAAAATAAATCTGATATAGGACTTACAGAGGCAAGTAGAAGTATACAACTCCCTTGTAAGTGCAAGGCACAGAGGGAAAAGTGTTTAGAAAGACAGGGCACAATCGAGTAGAGTACAGCCTCTTAGTTCAAATGCCCACCTTCTAATCCTTCTCCTATCATTCCCTAACATGAAACCTTAAAGAAGTTACTTAACCTTTCTGTGCCTCAGTTTACTCATCTAAAAAAATGAGGATATTAACACTTTGTACATTACTACTTTGTTGTCAACATCATGTGAATTAATCTCCAACAAAATTATTTCTAGTTACTGCTGTTTGGGGATTTCTAAATTATTTCCATGCAGCAGTGGGAGTGTTATGCCAATGAGCATCAACACATTTCCAGGCTTTTCATATTTATTACTAAATTGTCTTTTTAATTATTGTATTGTTTTAACAACTGTTAATAAATTTATTAGTTTTCCTACAACATTGCCAACTTTTGCTTTTTGTTATAGTTACAAAATAGCACTTAATAGAATTTTAAAAATATTGTATAGATATAGTTGGTGTGGTTGAGCATTTTTTATACACTCTGATTCTATCGTATTCCTTTGTGTGAATCATCTGTGACTTTTTTTTCCTTCTTTGGCAAAATGTGTGCTGAATATAAAGAGATGATTCTAATAACCTATTTGGCATTACATAATAGATGCTGAGAATTTGCTTGTTCCAAAACATCTTGCCTTGGTTTGCAGTGCTAAACTACCCTTCTGTATTTCTTTTAACCTCTGTTTATAGTGCCTTCTGAGTTTGCTTTGCTGGCTCATCTTGTGACTGGCTTTTAGATATTATTCTCCCCACAGATGAACAAGCACGGTTTTATACAATCTATATACTGATGGTTCCCACATTTATATTTCCAGCCCAGACTTTTTCTCTAACTCCAGCTTTGTTTCACTCCAAATTTTGAAGATCACAACAGAAAGCAGTCTCAACATGTTCTTATATGGATGTTTGGTTTATCTCACTCCCCAGTCCTTCATTCTTAACAATATTTTTAAACCTCCACTGAGTAGTACCACCATTATTCATATTACACAAACATGAAAATTTAGGGTTATTTGGATATTTCTGTCTGCCAAAACAGTAACTGTCTTTTCTGCATTTTGTCTTCTTTGTATCAGCTCTTTCCCATTTCCTTCTTTGATGTTGATCACACTCAAGAAACTACTCTCTGTCTAAACTAGTAATAGAGTCTTGAATGATCTCCTTGACCCCACAATGTGATGTTTTTAGCTTTCAAATCTAACAGGCAACTTTTACTGCTTAAAATTTCCTGACATCCTACTGGCATTAGAAGTAATGTCTACTAAGCCCTGCGTTATCTGTACTGTCTTCTTACCCCTTTCCCTATTTGGAACCAGTCTCTTGTTCCATGTCCAGTTCTAACTGTTGCTTCTTGACCTGCATATAGGTTTCTCAAGAGGCAGGTCAGGTGGTCTGGTACTTTCATCTCCTTAAGAATTTTCCACAGTTTGTTGTGATCCACACAGTCAAAAGATTTGGTATAGTCAATAAAGCAGAAATAGATGTTTTTCTGGAACTCTCTTGCTTTTTCAGTGATCCAGCAGATGTTGGCAATTTGATCTGTGGTTCTTCTGCCTTTTATAAAACTAGCTTGAACATTTGGAAGGTCATGGTTCACGTATTGCTGAAGCCTGGCTTGAAGAATTTTGAGCATTGCTTTACTAGTGTGTGAGATGAGTGCAATTGTGCGATAGTTTGAACATTCTTTGGCATTGCCTTTCTTAGGGATTAGAATGAAAACTGATCTTTTCCAGTCCTGTGGCCACTGCTGAGTTTTCCAAATTTGCTGGCATATTGAGTGCAGCACTTTCACAGCATCATCTTCCAGGATTTGAAAGAGCTCCACTGGAATTCCATCACCTCCACTAGCTTTGTTCATAGTGATGCTTTCTAAGGCCCACTTGACTTCACATTTCAGGATGTCAGGCTCTAGGTGAGTGATCACACCATCATGATTATCTGAGTCATGAAGATCTTTCTTGTACAGTTCTTCTGCATATTTTTGTCACCTCTTCTTAATATCTTCTGCTTCTCTTGGGTACATACCTTTTCTGGTCTTTATTGAACTCATCTTTGCATGTTCCCTGTATCTCTAATTTTCTTGACGAGATCTCTAGTCTTTCCCATCCTCTTGTTTTCCTCTATTTCGTTGCATTAATTATTGAGAAAGGCTTTATTTCACCTCACTATTTTTTGGAACTCTGCATTCAAATGGTTATATATTTCCTTTTCTCTTTTGCTTTTTGCTTCCCATCTTTTCACAGCTATATGTAAGGTCTCTTCAGAGAGCAATTTTGCTGTTTTGCATTTTTTCCCCTTGGGGATGGTCTTGATCCCTGTCTCCAGTATAATGTCACAAACCTCTGTCCATAGTTCATTCGGCACTCTGTCAATCAAATCTAGTCACTTAAATCTATTTCTCAGTCCTACTATATAATCATAAAGGAATTGATTTAGGTCATACCTGAGTGGTCTGGTGGTTTTCCTCACTTTCTTCAATTTAAGTCTGAGTTTCACAATAAGTAGTTCATGATCTGAGCCACTGTCAGCTCCTGTTCTTGATTTTGCTAACTGTATAGAGCTTCTCCATCTTTGGCTGCAAAGAATGTAATCAATCTGATTTTGATGTTGACCATCTGGTGAAGTCCATGTGTAGAGTCTTCTCAAAGGCCTCTCCAGACAGCCATTTTGCTTTTTTGCATTTGTTTTCCATGGGGATGGTCTTGATCACTGTCTCCTGTACAATGTCATGAACCTCATTCCATAGTTCATCAGGCACTCTATCTATCAGATCTAGGCCCTTAAATCTATTTCTCACTTCCACTGCATTATCATAAAGGATTTGATTTAGGTCATACCTGAATGGTCTTGCGGTTTTCCCTACTTTCTTCAATTTGAGTCTGAATTTGGCAATAAGGAGTTTATGATCTGAGTCACAGTCAGCTCCTGGTCTTGTTTTTGCTGACTGTATAGAGCTTCTCCATCTTTGGCTGCAAAGAATTTAATCAGTCTGATTTCGGTGTTGACCGTCTGGTGATGTCCATGTGTAGAGTCTTCTCTTCTGTTGTTGGAAGAAGGTGTTTGCTATGACCAGTGCTTTTCTTGGCAAAACTCTATTAGTCATAAAGCATTCCAAGGCCAAATTTGCATGTTACTCCAGGTGTTTCTTGACTTCCTACTTTAGCATTCCAGTCCCCTATAATGAAAAGGACATCTTTTTGGGGTGTTAGTTCTAAAAGGTCTTGTAGGTCTTCATAAAACCATTTAACTTCAGCTTCTTCAGTGTTACTGATTGTGGCATAGACTTGGATAACTATGATATTGAATGGTTTGCCCGGGAGACGAACAGAGATCTTTCTGTCATTTTAGGGACAAAAACCATGCATCTCCTTTCTTAACTGCAATGTTTAAATGAGCCAGTGTCCTAACTGAAAAGTGAAAGTGACTCAGTCGTGTGCGACTCTTGCAACCCCATGGACTGTACAGTCCATAGAGTTCTCCATGCCAGAATACTGAAGTGGGTAGCTATGCCCTTCTCCAGGGAATCTTCCCACTTCAGGGATCAAAGCCAGGCTTCCCACATTGTAGGTAAATCTTTTACCAGCTGAGCCACCAGGAGAGCCCAAGAATACTGGAGTGGGTAGTCTATCCCTTCTCCAGAGAATTATCCTGGCCCAGGAATAGAATGGGGATCTCATGCATTGAAGGCCAATACTTTACCAGCTGAGTTACCAAGGAAGCAGTAACATTGCTTTTAAATACTTTTGGGACAAAATCCATATATCTCCTTTTTCAATCACAAGGTTTAACGGGCCAGTGCCCTAATTGAAGCTGAGCTCATATATGAACGAGTCTCACTCTCTCATTTGTTTCCTGCTCTGTTACAATTTTAAAAGATTATTTTTTGCTTTTATAAGATAATTATTTATGAAGCTGGCCTTCTCTTTCTCAAAATCTATCCAAATATACATTGAATTGTGCTAGCAGAATAGACATTGTATTCTATTATCTCATTAAAATGAAAACATTGGCCTATTTATATGAATTACTATGCACATCATCATTTCAGAGTAACAGTTTGCTCAATTAATACTAGTCTACGCTTCTTGGCCTTTTGGGTAAGATCATAGTGGTGGCTCAGACGGAAAGCCTCTGTCTACAATGTGGGAAACTTGGGTTCGATCCCTGGGTCGAGAAGTTCCCTGGAGAAGGAAACGCCAACCCACTCCAATACTCTTGCCTAGAAAATCCCCTGGATGGAGGAGTCTGGTGTCCATGGGGTTGCAAAGAGTTGGACACGACTGAGCGCCTTCACTTTTCACACTATAAGCAAAAATAAATTATACTAATAGGAAGCTAATCCAAGAAGACAAGAGTATGATGTATTAATTTCAAATAAATTTTTTTCAAGTAAGTAGTGACTAATACATTAGAGTTCTAATTCAGGTAATAAACACCAAGCATGTCTAAGAGAGGTTAATTCTCTTTCATAATGGGTGCAGTTTCCTCTGTACTTATTGATGGAAAGTATGCCTGTGAGAGATCGTTGTGAATTAAATCATTCTTTTTATTAGTCTGACACTGTAGAATTTGTTTTTTATTTTACTCTGATAAATTAATATTAATCCATCCAATCTATTCTGTATAAGTTATGTATTATAGAATAAACTATATAATGTTGAATATAGTCATGATTTGAAGATGAAAGAACTATGTTCTGTCCACTTATCTGTCTATTCCGGGATATGTTTAGGTCATAGGAACAGAACTGTTGATCCTAGATAGATTAGATGGCTTACTAAGCATTTTGAAGGCACTTGAACAATTATATATCCAGGAATATCAGATTATTATGCAAAATAGTAAAAAATACTTTGTGCAAATACTATGTTGGCAATTATAATTAAAACAAGCTAAAGGAAGTGAAAATGCCATTATTTAAATATTTGCATAACTTTAATAGGCAAATATTTCTTGATTTTCTGAATAAAGGTGAAAAGTGAAAGTGAAAGTTGCTCAGCCCTGTCTGACACTTTGCGACCCCATGGACTATATAGTCCATGGAATTCTCTAGGCCAGAATCCTGGAGTGGGTAGTGTTTCCCTTCTCCAGGGGATCTTTCCAGCCCAGAGATTGAACCCAGGTTTCCCGCATTGCAGGCAGACTTTTTTTTTTACCAGCTGGGTCACAAGGGAAGCAAAGATCTTTTAATAAAGGTAGTAATGAGAAATGCTGGGCTGGAGGCTGCACAAGCTGGAATCAAGATTGCTGGGAGAAATATCAATAAACTCAAATATGCAGATGACAGCACCGTTATGGCAGAAAGTGAAGAACTAAAGAGCCTCTTGATGAAAGTGAAAGAGGAGAGTGAAAAAGTTGGTTTAAAGCTCAACATTCAGAAAACTAAGATCATAGCATCTGGTCCCATCACTTCATGACAAATAGATGGGGAAGCAGTGGAAATAGTGGCTGACTTTATTTTTGGGGGCTCCAAAATCATTGCAGATGGTGACTGCAGCCATGAAATTAAAAGGCACTTACTCCTTGGAAGGAAAGTTATGACCAACCTAGACAGCATATTATAAAGCAGAGACATTACTTTGCCAACAACGGTCTGTCTAGTCAATGCTATGGTTTTTCCAGTATTCATGCATGGATGTGAGAGTTGGACTATAAGGAAAGTTGAGTGCCAAAGAATTGATGCTTTAGAACTGTGGTGTTGGAGAAGACTCTTGAGAGTCCCTTGAAATGCAAGAAGATCCAACCAGTTCATCCTAAAAGAGATCAGTCTTGAGTGTTCATTGGAAAGACTGATGTTGAAGCTGAAACTCCAATACTTTGGCCACTTGATATGAAGAACTGACTCACTGGAAAAGACCTTGATGCTGGGAAAGATTGAGGGTGGGAGAAGGGGATGACCAAGGATGAGATGGTTGGATGGCATCACCAACTCAATGGACATGGTTGGCTGACTTCAGGAGTTGGTGATGGACAGGGAGGCCTGGTGTGCTGCAGTTCATTGGGTTGCAAAGAGTCAGACATGACAGAGTGACTGAACTAAATATTTTACTGACATAGCTGTAATTGGATTATCTATCATCTTTATATTTACTTTATTTTTTTCTATGTTAAATTTTTATTTTTACTTTATTTTGCTTTACAATACTGTATTGGCTTTGCCATACATGAATCTGCCATGAGTGTACATGAGTTCCCAATCCTGAACCCCCACCCACCTCCCACCCCATATCATCTCTCTGGATCTTCCCCATGCACCAGCCCCAAGCATCCTGTATCCTGTATAGAACATAGACTGGCAATTGATTTCTTACATGATAGTATACATGTTTCAACGCCGTTCTTCCAAATCATCCCACCCTCTCCCTCTCCCAGAGTCCAAAAGTCCATTCTATACATCTGTATCTCTTTTACTGTCATTATTTCTTATATGGGTACCAATTCTTACATAAAACTTTTAAGATTTTCTGTAGTATACTTCTTTGATAAAATTTTAAATTATTCAGTGTTGAACAATTTTGTATAGTACGCTGTTGAACTTTAATCACCTTTTCCTTTCTGTGTATTCTCATCTCAGCTATTTCTTATTTCTGCCTGTCAGATTTTATAGTCCCTCCTTCTCAATGTTTGTTCTGTTCTTAGTTTAATAACCTGCTGCTTTTGGTCTGCCTTTGCACTGAAATTTAACTCGTCATACTTGCATGTTCATATCCGCTTCCCTAGGGCTTCAATCTCCAAAGCTGTGGAAAATACAGTTCTATTGTTTACAAGGGGCTTCCCGGTGGATTTTAGTGGCAAAGAACCCACCTATCAATGCAGGAGACATAAGAGATGCAGGTTCAGTCCCTGGGTCGGGAAGATCCCTTGAAGCTGGGCATGACAACCCAGTCTAGTATTCTTGTCTAGAGAGAATCCCATGGACAGAGGAGCCTGGAGGGCTACAGTTTTTGGGTCACAAACATTTGGAGATGATTAAAGCAACTTAACACATACCAGTGTTTATAAGCCACTCAGTTTGTACTGTTTTGCTTTAGAAGCCTAAATAGTCTAAGAAAACTCTCCTAGAAACTCTTCTTATTTAGATCTTTTAAAACTTTTATTGCAGTTGCTTTACAACGTTGTGTTAGTTGCTGCTGTAGAGCAGAGTGAGTCAGCTGAATGTATACGTGGACCCCCTCTTTTTTGGATTTAATTTCCATTTAGGTCATGGCAGAGCATTGAACATATTGGTCCTTGATAGGGAATTACTTTCTTTTACTGAAGATTCAGGCTTTTCTACTTTCTTACCATTCTCTACTAGGTCCTCATTCACTGTTATTGCTTCAACTGAGTAGAAAAGAAAAAGCTATGGAATTGAGAATCAGGAGACCTGAGAACTAACTTCTTTGCTTTGGCACAAACTAGTCTGTCACTTTGGAATTGCTGTTCCATTTATTCATGCTTTGTAGTGCATAATAATTTTTCAAATTAAAGATTCTCAATGTTCATTAGTGAATTAAGGCTTTGAGGAGTCCTGTGATGTAAAGAAAATGAAGCAAAGGAAGAGAAAAAGGAGAACTCTTGAGTTATTTAGCTCAGAAACTCCCAAATCGAATTATTATATAACACTGAACTAATAGAATTCATGCTTTTGAGCTGTGGTGTTGGAGAAGACTCTTGAGAGTCCCTTGGACTGCAAGGGGATCCAACCAGTCCATTCTGAAGGAGATCAACCCTGGGATTTCTTTGGAAGGAATGATGCTAAAGCTGAAACTCCAGTACTTTGGCCACCTTATGCGGAGAGTTGACTCATTGGAAAAGACTCTGATGCTGGTAAGGATTGGGGGCAGGAGGAGAAGGGGACAACAGAGGATGAGATGGCTGGATGCATCACTGACTCGATGGACATGAATCCGAGTGAACTCTGAGAGTTGGTGATGGACAGGGAGGCCTGGCGTGCTGCGATTCATGGGGTCACAAAGAGTTGGACACGACTGAGCGACTGAACTGAACTGAACTGAATAGTCATTCAATTCCATCCACTTTTCTTTGTGTCCACAAGAAGAATTTAGTTCAGACTCTCACAATACTTAAGTCATGTTTGATTCCACCTATAATTTTAGCAGCCACATAGAATTGATAACTGGACTGTTTTGTTCACTTTATTAACTCTTTCTGGAACCCTTCTTGACTTCTTGTCATCATTGTTCAGGCTCTTATGCCCTCATAGATTAGAATGTAGGATGCTTAACTGATCCTTGTATTCCATTAATTTTAATAAAGTGCTCTTTTTTGTTTGCTTTTTAAAATTTTTTTTTAGCATTTATTTTTATTTATGTATATATTTGACTTTGCTGGATCATAGTTGTAGCACACGGATCTGCAGTTTTCATTGAGACACATGGGATCTTTAGCTATGACATGTGGGATCTGGTTCCCTGACCAGGGAGTGAACCCAAGTCTTCTGACCTGGGAAAGTGGAAACTTCCAGCGGACCACCAGGGAAATCCCAGGAAAGAGCTCTTTTGGTTGAGCTTCTTTTATGTGCGCCTTTTGCTGAAGGCACAAGCCTGACAGTTGAATTGAGGATCTTTCACATTCTTTCTTTAGTATCTTTGCTGACTCCTACATATAGATGACCACACTTCTAGATTTCTGACCATAAGTCTGGTTTATATCTGTTTTCCTCAGCATAATTGATTCCCCTTTTTCTTTTTAGAAGCATCCCATTTTGGACAATACATTGTGCAATTATCTTACTATATGCCTTCTATTTTCTGGTAAATAGATCAATTACCCCTAAATAAAGCTTCATTATTTCCTGTTCCCTTTTACCAGCTTTGAATTTATTTCTATCTATGAAAATTCTACCAGTATTTCAAGCCCAAATTGAATATCACCTACTCTAGAAATCTCATATTACATGATTTCTAGTTCTTCATGTTTCCATTTTGCATAAGCTGTATAAAATCCATATTATTAACATGCTCCCAAAACATATCTCCTAAAGTTTAATTTGAGTTACAGCTGTTGACTGATTAAAATAAATTTATCAGGCATTCAATATTTTCAAAGTGAAAAACGGATCATATCATTTTCACATTTAACAGCTTTTAAGAGATTCTCCACCAAAAAAAAAAAAAAATTCAAATTTTAAAGACAGAATGGAAAGCCCTGAATAACTTTCTAGCTGCATCTCTCAGCTTTCCCCAGCACATCCTCTGATTTCTAGCCATTCCAATCTATTTACTTCAAATACACTATGCTCTTTCATACCTGTGTTTTCACACATTAAATCATCCGGTTTTGGAGCAACCTCAATTATCTGGATATATTGTTATGAAAATTTTATATTTCTTCCAATTATTTCCCTAAGCTAAAATATATCAAATTACACTTTTTCATCCAGCTAGGCAGCTTACATAAATGCATAATCATTTTCTGCCTTTAAAATTAGTTCTTTCCCCTTTAAACTCCAGTCTCTTATCCTGTTCTAAACTGTTCCCCGAACCCAGTGCAAACTAGGTCTGTGCTTAAGAGGGCTCTTCAGCTCTTTTACTTTCTTGTCTTCTTCCCCTCTAAATTCTGCATCCTTCATGTTTGAGGACAGAAAGAAAATACATAGTGTATGTGTGTGTTGGGGGAGGCATTACTTAATTAGGCTAGAGTTTGCAGCTCACACATAGGCATAAAATTCCTTTCCTATTTGAAGCACATTTTTTTCTCATAGCATCTACCCTCCTTGAGAATCATTCAAGGATTGCCTTGCCCCTCCAAGAGGGGGCAAGTGACTTTCACTACCATAGTCACTCCCAACATAGTCTTCCCCAAATATAATTGGAAGCCAGCCAGAGGAAACCAATTCTGGTAGACTTTTTTTTTTTTTTTTTTTTTTGCAATCAGTGAGCTTTAGCAATGGAGAAGGGATGTAATATTCAGTAGTTCTGGAGCATCAGGAAAAAATCTCATCCAATGTGCCATCACTTATTTGCCATTCTCTTTCTGGGCAAGCACGTTTTCCTTCTGTAGCCAATGAATCCTTACTTCTTTTTAAAGTTTGAACTCGCATGTTATTTTCCTGTGAAATTCTTTTCTCATCCTTCCAGACAGATTTAATTTCTATGTCAGAACTTCATGCCCTTTTCTTAATTCTATTGCAGTTTGCATCACATTTGTCTATAGTGATTGTAGTTCATTGCCTCTTAATGGTAATCTGACACAATTTCAAAAGGTCCAATCCTAGACTACTTTAAATAACCAAGCAAAATCCAGTTGTAGATATCCAGATTTCATTTCCAAAATGATCCTATGCCATCGTCAGATTCCCTGATCTAAAACTCTTTGGCATCTACTCTTTTGATTTTTTCCCTACCGCACATCAATAAATTGTAAATTACTAGAAATTTACCATTAGTAAAATAAGATATTTATCCTCTTGTAGCTTGCCTTCCCAGGGGCTGGCTTCCCTGCTGGCAGTAGTAGTGGTAAAGAGCCTGCTTGCCCATGCAGGAGACTAACAGATAAGAGTTTGATCCCTGGCCTGGGAAGAGTCCCCCAGAGAAAGGCATGGCAACCCACTCCAGTATTTTTCCCTGGAGAATCCCATGGACCGAGGAGCCTGGTGGGCTATGGTCTGGACCATAGGGTCACAAAGAGGCAGACACGATTGAAGTGACTAAACATGCACAACTTACCTTCTAATAGTTCATTTCCATTCATTATTCAAAATATTAATTATTTTTATTAAACTTATATTACAAGCCACTTTCCGATTTGATCAGTAGGACACTAAACTTAACTGAGCATGGAGGTGAGGTGAGGTGAGGTGAAGTCGCTCAGTCGTGTCAGACTCTTTGTGACCCTGTGGACTGTAATCTACTAGGCTTCTCTGTCCATGGGATTCTCTAGGAAAGAATACTGGAGTGGACTGCCATTTCCTTCTCCAGGGGATCTTCCCTACCCAGTGATCGAACCTGGGTCTCCCGCATTGGAGGCAGACGCTTTAACCTCTGAGCCACCACGTGGAAAGTAACTCAAAAGGTTCCAACGCAGAGGTTGCATCAGAAGGCAGGAGGTTTCCCCTCAGATAAAGAAGAAAACATTTACAAAATGAATGAAAAAGGAGATAAGGAATGAGCATATAGAAAAGTGAAGAAGGAATGAATAAACAAGGAGAGTGTCAAAGAGTAAAAAAAGGAGAAAGGAAAAATGGAGGTTGGAGAAGGAAAGAAAGAACAGCATGGATGAAGGCTCAGTCTATTTATCCTTCATGCCTGTCTGTTCTCCCAATACTCAGGTATGCTCAAGGGATAGAAATTTATGTTAGTACTAGCCTAAAATGTAATCAGATAATATATCTGCTAGGAGGAGAATAAAACCTGGAATGAATTCCAAAATCAATGATTTAGATCATTTAGGTCAAAAACTTTCTTCATGGTCCTGGACAATAGGGCTTCCCTGGTGGCTCAGAGGTTAAAGCGTCTGCCTCCAGTGCAGGAGACTTGGGTTCGATCCCTGGGTCGGGAACATCCCCTGGAGAAGGAAATGGCAGTCCACTCCAGTATTCTTGCCTGGAGAATCCATGGACAGAGAAGCCTAGTAGGTTACAGTCCACGGGGTTGCAAAGAGTCGGACACGACTGAGCGACTTCACCTCACCTCTTGGACAATGGCAAGTGTCCATTGCTGCGTTTCCTTGAAGTGCTCCTACCTGGAGTATACATTTAAAAGCTATAAATCAAACTGTAATTCATTTTTATAGGATGTGGTTTGGTTGTGATATTTTAAACGGTTTTAAATCAGCTCATTGAGTTATTGTAGGACCATGCTACAAAAATAGCAGTAATTTATCTCTTCAGAATGGCCTGTTGAGAATGGATTCTGGGACTGTGGCCTGCTTGTAATTGATGAAGCAACATTTGTCAAATATGAGACTTAACAGATTCCATAAATGCCCAGCTCTTCCAGCTACCGAGCCTCCTTTGTTCTAAAAACAAATCAGATCTGCTGGTTGCCAACATATGGACTTGCTGAGATTCTGAATAAAAATGTGAGGGGAATGGAACTTTTATGAATGCAATACTCACTAATCAAGTACCTATAGGGTTAATAAAAAACCACAGCTTCTGGTAACAGCATCTCTAATTTTAGAGGAAAGGGAAAAATTTTAGGGCTTTATTTTTCTGGTAAGCTTTCTATTATAGTTCAAATTGTCTCTAAACTTGGTAACCTCCAAATGACAACCAAGTTAGAAGTCTAAGATAGGATAGTGAAGTCAAAACTGACCATGGAAACAAAGAATTAAAAGCTACCTGACTTACAAAAGGATTTGTTTCCTAGCCCTTACAGTCCTGCACTATACTCACTTTAATTTTGATGAGCACAAGAAAAGACTTTGCCAAGATTTATCAAGTGACATGTACTTATCATACACAGTTTATAATTTATTTCTCTGTATAACGGTTTTATCTATTGTGACAGTTTTATTTATTTTTTTCCACTTAGGAGCATCTGTTTAACCTAACACACTCAGAAAAGGGAGGTAAAATGGAAATATTCTTAATTCTAATACTTTCTTCTGAATAAAGTATTTTATTTAATTTATTTTTTCCATTTTTTAAATTAAAAATTTTTTTTTATTTTGCTTTACAATACTGTGTTGGTTTTGCCATACACTGACATGAATCAGCCACCAGTCCTGAACCTTCCTCCCACCTCCCACCCCATATCATCTCTCTGGATCATCCCCGTGCACTAGCTCCAAGCCTCCTGTATCCTGTATCGAACATAGACTGGCAATTCTAATATGGTTTCTCAGAGCTTACTTCTACACAAATAAAAAAAATGCAATTGTTCTTAAAAAAAAAAACTGACCATGGAATGTCCTTATTACATAAGTGCAGGCAGACACTCCAGCACTTTTTTCTACTCCAAATAATGAAATAAAACATGGGGGAAATTTTGTTACATTATAATTATTGTTTTCCAAGAGTTGAGAAATTAGAAACAGAATTACAAGTAGCTGAGAATTAAGAATTAAAAGTAGCTTCCTGCATAGCTCAGTCAGTAAAGCATCTCCATACAGTGTGGGAATCTGTATTCAGTTCTGGGTTACAAAGTGTGGAGAGCTCCCCTGAAGAAGGAAATGGAAACCCACTCCAGTATTCTTGCCTGGATAATTACTTGGACAGGAGTCTGGCAGCCTATACATTCATAAAAATTGTATTATGAATTATTATGAATAAAAGAATTATAAATAGCTGAGAAAAGAGAAGCTAAAGACAAAGGAGAAAACAAAAGATATACACATTTGAATGCAGAGTTCCAAATAGCAAGGAAACATAAGAAAACCTCCTTCCTTCAGCAAAGAAATAGAGGAAAACAATAGAATGGAAAAAACTACAGATATCTTCAAGAAAATTAGAGATACCAAGGGAACATTTCCTGCAAAGATGGGCACAATAAAGGACAGAAATGGTATGGATCTAACAGAAGAAGAAGATATTAAGAAGAGGTGACAAGAATACACAGAAGAACTGTACAAAAAGAATCTTCATGACCCAGTTATCTGGGTCACGATGATGTGATCACTCACCTAGAGCCAGACATCCTGGAGTGTGAAGTCAAGTGGGCTTTAGGAAGCATCACTATAAACAAAGCTAGTGGAGGTGATGGAATTCCAGTTGAGCTATTTCAAATCCTGAAAGTTGATGCTATGAAAGTGTTGCACTCAATATGCCAGCAAATTTGGAAAACTCAGCAGTGGCCACAGGACTGGAAAAGATCAGTTTTCATTCCATTCCCAAAGAAAGGCAATGAATGCCTAAGAACGTTCAAACTACCGCACAATTGCACTCATCTCACAAGCTAGCAAAATAATGCTCAAAATTCTCCAAGCCTTGCTTTAACTATACGTGAACCATGAACATCTATATGTTCATGTCAGATTTAGAAAAGGCAGAGGAACTAGAGACCAAATTGCCAATATCCTCTGGGTCATCGAAAAAGAGAATTCCAGAAAAACATCTACTTCTGCTTTATTGAATGTGCTAAAGCCTTTGACTATGTAGATCACAACAAAATGTGGGAAGTTCTTTAAGAGATGGGAATATCAGACCACCTGACCTGCCTCGAGAAATTTGTATGCAGGTCAAGAAGCAATAGATACAACTGGGCATGGAACACTGGACTGGTTCCAAATCAGGAAAGGAGTACGTCAAGGCTGTATACTGTCACCTTGTCCATTTAACTTATATGAAGAGTACATCATGAGAAATGCTGGGCTGGATGAAGCACAGCTGAAATCAAGATTGCCAGGAGAAATATCAATAACCTCAGATACACAGATGATACTGTCCTTATAGCAGAAATTGAAGAGGAACTAAAGAGCCTCTTGACAAAAGTGAAACAGAAGAGTGAAAAGCTGGCTTAAAATTCAACATTCAGAAAACTAAGATCATGGCATCCAGTTCCATCATTTCATGGCAAATAGATGGGGAAACAGTGGAAACAGTGGCTGACTATTTTTCTGACCTCCAAAATCACTGCAGATGTTGATTGCAGCCATGAAAGTAAAAGACACTTGCTCCTTGGAAGGAAAGTTAGGACCAATCTGGAAAGCATATTAAAAAGCAGAGACATTACTTTGCCAACAGAGGTCCGTCTAGTCAAGGCTATAGTTTTTCCAGTAGTCATGTATGGATGTGAGAGCAGAACTATAAAGAAAGCTGAGCACCAAAGAATTGATGCTTTTAACTGTGGTGTTGGAGAAGACTCTTAAGGGTCCCTTGGGCTGCAAGGAGATCCAACCAGTCCATTGCAAAGGTAATCAGTCCTGAATATTCATTGGAAAGACTGATGTTGAAGCTGAAACTCCAGTACTTTGGCCACCTGATGTGAAGAACTGACTTATTGGAAAAGACCCTGATTCTGGGAAAGATTGAAGGCAAGAGGAGAAGGGATGACAGCAGATGAAATGGTCGAGTGTCATCACTGACTCAATGGACACGAGTTTGAGCAAGCTCCGGGAGTTGGTGATGGATGGGAAAGCCAGATATGCTGCAGTCTCCTGGATCAGAAAGTATCAGACATGACTGAGTGACTGAACTGAACTGAACTGAATCTCTTTAAATATGACATGCTTTAATTTATGCAAGACATATTCAGAAGGCCTACATAATTTGAATTTTTAAGAATGGGTTTTATTTTATATGCTATATTAAAACCATTATGCTTTCGTAATCAATTTCCTATTTAAATGATAACTTTCTCAATTTGTCTCCCAAATTATTTAATGACATTAACACCAAAAACTTAATGTCCACATGAAGTTTTCTTTAAATAGGAAAGCAAAACTGAATTTTTCTTAAAGTGTATTTTTTCCCCTAATTTTAAAAGGAAGATACTTTTGGCAGAAAAAATGCAATAAGTAGGGAAATTATAAGAAATAACATTCATTTATAATAGCTTTATATCCCAGTGTTTTTAACATTTTCCTTATTGTTGAAGTAAATAAAGCCATAGACATCAAGCAATATTTTTTAAATGTGACAGTTATGTTACTATTTAATAAGTATACCAGTCGTGTCCGACTCTTTGCCACCTGGTGGACTGTAGCCCACCAAGCTCCTCCATCCATGGGATTCTCCAGACAAGAATACTGGAGTGGGTTGCCATTTCCTTCTCCAGGGGATCTTCCCGACCCAGGGATTGAACCTAGGTCTCCTGCATTTCAGGCAGACACTTTAACCTCTGAGCCACCAGAGAACTCTACTGTTTGACTGTGTTCCCCCTAAATTCACGTTGGACTTCTCAACCCCAATGTGGTGATTTAGGAGGTGGGGTTTGGGGGAGGTGATTTGATTATGAGGATGGAGACTTCATGAAGAGGATGACTTCTCTGAAAAAAAGAGATCCTTGGAAATTCCCTGGTGATCTGGTGGTTAGGCCTCAATGTTTCCACTGCAGGTGCCTGGCTTCAATCCCTGATCGGGAAACTAAGATACCAAAAGCCAAGCAGTGCAGCCAAAAAGACAGAAAGAGGGGAGAGATCCTGCAGAGCTCCCTCCCCACATTCACCATGTAGGGACATCATGAGAAGTCTGCAACCTGGAAGAGGGCCCTCACCTGACCCTGAGACGTGACATTTCTATTGTTTATAAAACATCCAGCCTGTGGTACTTTGTTACAGCAGCCCAAGTGCATTTAGACACAAATAGCAGCATTTTAAATTCAGATAGCAGCATTTTAAAAAATCTATAAATTAGAAAACCATCAAAAAACAGTATAGGAGCTCTCATTCACCTCTATGAAGTAGACTGAAACGTTGAAATATACATAAGAAGCCTTAAATGTTTTATATTCCTTGTCACATATTTCTTCTAATAATTTTTGCTAAGGCAATACTTAGACATAGGATTATTCATTACATTTGTATTTTAGTAGTCCAGTTTTGGAACAAAATATATGAATGAGACAATAGGCTTGCTAATTGCCTTCTAGTCCCCCATACATTCATATGCTTGAATTTATTAACTTGTATAAATGTTCATGCTGTGCTGTGTTTAGTTGCTCAGTTATGTCTGACTCTTTGTGACCCCACCAGGCTCCTCTGTCTGTAGGGATTCTCCAGACAACAATACTGGAGTGGGTTGCTGTGCCCTCCTCCAGGGGATCTTCCAAAGCCAGGGATCGAACCCAGTTCTTTTGCATTGCAGGCATATTCTTTACCAGCTGAGCTACCAGGGAAGCCCATAAATGATCATACCACATTGGTAATTGTAAAACAGAGTAAATAATACTGCATACTGTTAAATGACCATTTATTGTGCATGATAATGAATATGAGCTAACCCACCCGAATATGTGCGTTATTTTCTCTAACAATGTTCAGCATGGAGACATATAATTGGTTAGATTCTCTAAGGTTATTGGTGTGCCAAGGAATTTAAATGAGAAGAACAAAAGAACTAGAGTTGTGAGGTAATAATTGTAATAATGTCTCTTGATGAGGGGTATAAACAATGGCCAGGTCAATAGAGGAAAGATGCCAGGAGAGAAAAAATAATTTACAAAATGGACAGAACAAGCTGGAAGGTATTTCTATAACTAGGGAGGCTAACGTGTACATTTCATTGTAAATATTTCAGATATTCTTATATGCCTGATATTCACCTCTTAATTTTTAGTACTCCTAATATACAAAAGTTTTAAATTTCTCTTTGCTGATTATTCCTTTACTATTGTCTTTCTGCTTAGTAAGTATCTCGGCAAACTCAGATTTGTTTTAATGCATCCATATTTCCATTGGTGTTTTATCATTTATATTTTATAGTTTAATCTTTGTCTATAATTTGGTTTGCTTTGAATATCATCCTTTTTCAAGGTAGGGAATATCTCAAGGTTTCAATCTCATATATTTATTTATTTAGTTAGTTAGTTTTTAATTTAATTTAATTTTATTTTTACTTTATTCTATGTTACAATGCTGTATTGGTTTTGCCATACATTGACATTAATCAGCCACAGGTGTACACGAGCTCCCAATCCTGAAACCCCCTCCCACCTCTCACCCCATATCATCTCTCTGGATCATCCTCATGCACCAGCCCCAAGCATCCTGTATCCTGTATCGAACATAAACTGGCACTTCGTTTCTTGCATGATAGTATACATGTTTCAATGCCACTCTCCCAAATCATCCCACCCTGTCTCTCTCCCTCACAGGCCAAAAGTATGTACCTCAAAGCAGGAATAGAAGGAATGTACCTCAACATAATAAAAGCTATATATGACAAACCCACAGCAAACATTATCCTCAATGGTGAAAAACTGAAAGCATTTCTCCTAAAGTCAGGAACAAGAGAAGAGTGCCCACTTTCAACACTACTATTCAATATAGTTCTGGAAGTTTTGGCCACAGCAATCAGAGCAGAAAAAGAAATAAAAGGAATCCAAACTGGAAAAGAAGTAAAACTCTCCCTGTTTGCAGATGACATGATCCTTTACATAAAGAATCCTAAAGACTCCACCAGAAAACTACTAGAGCTAATCAATGAATATAGTAAAGTTGCAGGATATAAAATCAACACTCAGAAATCCCTTGCATTCCTATACACTAATAATGAGAAAGTAGAAAAAGAAGTTAAGGAAACAATTCTATTCACCATTGCAATGAAAAGGATAAAATACTTAGGAATATCCCTACCTAAAGAAACTAAAGACCTATATATCAAAAACTATAAAACATTGATGAAAGAAATCAAAGAGGACACTAATAGATGGAGAAATATACCATGTTCATGGATCGGGAAAGTCAATATAGTGAAAATGAGTATACTGCCCAAAGCAATCTACAGATTCAATGCAATCCCTATCAAGCTACTAGCAGTATTTTTCACAGAACTAGAACAAATAATCGCAAGATTTGTATGGAAATACAAAAAAACCTCGAATAGCTAAAGTAATGTTGAGAAAGAAGAATGGAACTGGAGGATCAACTTGCCTGACTTCAGGCTCTACTACAAAGCCACAGTCATTAAGACAGTATGGTACTCGCACAAAGACAGAAATACAGATCAATGGAACGAAATAGAAAGCCCAGAGATAAATCCACACACCTATGGACACCTTATCTTTGACAAAGGAGGCAAGAATATCCAATGGAGTAAAGACAATCTCTTTAACAAGTGGTGCTGGGAAAACTGGTCAAACACTTGTAAAAGAATGAAACTAGAACACTTTCTAACACCATACACAAAAATAAACTCAAAATGGATTAAAGATTAATCTCATATTTTAAAAGTTATTTCTTCCCTACTAGCTTGCTATGAGAAACATCTTTAGAGTATGTAGGAATTTGTTAACATCTCAAAATCTCTACAACCATCACTCACTTCCAACACTGTCATCTTTTGTTTGGACACTGTAACTGCCTCCCAGTGAGCTCCCTGCACCTCAACAAAATATGCTCTGGACCACGGCAAAGTGACCACTGAAAACAGATATTAGATCCAGACGTTCCTGTGTTCAAAATGTGTGCATGGGTTTTCATCCATGATCCATAAGTGTAAAAGACTTTGTCATGACCCACCTATCTCATGTGGCCTGCTCTAGGGGTCTGACCATTTTCTAGCACGTGCCAGCCACACCAGCTTTCATGTTCCTAAACCTAACAAATATATTTCCACAGGATCCCTTTTACTTGCTATTTCTTTTTGGAATGTTCTACATTTACCAGGTTTGTTCTAACACTTCATTCTGATTCTGCTTTAAAGTTACATTAGGCATAACCACTATGCAGTTTAATACATAAAGCAGATATCAATACAAAGACCCTATTTACTACTCCTAAAAGTAGCCTATATTCTAAATTTGCTGATTATTTCTATACATTTCTTCTTACTTTTGTTACATCTGGCTAAGCAATCTGTTATGTCTAATATATAATTTATAAAGTATAAGATATCTCACAGAACTGGGAAGAGATGCAGAAAAAGAATTTTGGAGAACACAGAGCCAGCAGAAATGATGACCCACACTAAGGAGTTCTTTCTGCAGATTCTGTTCTGCTAATCAATGAAACTAGAAATTAACAGTACCTCCCACCTTCCATGAAAGGACTGATACCCCTACCACTTGGATTTGAAGATAACTGTGTAGTTTCACCTGCAAGCTTTGTGTGAATTCTTACAGAAACATCTGTTTCAAGCAAGCTAGGGCATGTGTGAAATTCCAGCTACAGAAGAATCTTACAAATTTATTTATATTTTCTGAAAGGATTTCCTTCTTGAGAAAATATGCTATGTGAGATACCGTGACTATGAGAGACTGTAACTACAGCCTATGGATGGTAATGCAGGTAGAAGCTTGATGGTGAAGGAAGGCAACTCTTTGTCATCATTGTGTAGATTCAAGTGAATAATAATTGCTTCCCCCTCCATCCGTTTGAGATGGGGCCTGAGCCCTTTTAGCAAATTGAAGGGAAGTCCATGTTGTTGAACCTTGTGTAAACTTCATCCCTGCTGTCTTTGCAACATTACTTATGAGGAGATAGAACAAGTATTGTCATGACTAGGGAAAAGAACTAATTATAATCCACTTGGTAGAAGATATTGTAGGTCATCTCTTAAATAACTATCTCAGGAAACAGGACCTTTGGCAAGCATTCATGCAGGATCTTCATACATCTCATCTTGTGGGTGATTTTGAGAGTTATAAATGTGTATTTATTCCAGAAAGCCTTTTCCACAAATTCTCCACATATTTTTTCTTCCAATTTCCTATTGTGTTAAATTGTTTGTCCCTCTTGACATGCCCCACATACTGTTTTCCCTTCCAAGCAAAGAAGAAATATATCACCTTCAGTTTCTTCCCACTAAGATAATGTCTTCTGCATCCCTGAGGGCTGCCCCTAAATCATTCTGTGACAAAACTGCTCTCCATTTCCGGCCACTGCCACCATGTGGCGAGTCAGAGGTATCTGTGTATACGTCTCTGTGTCTCTGTGGTGGGTTCCCCCCCTCCACTCCTTTCTTCCCACCCTTCCTCCTACCTACCCTATCTCTTTTCTTTCTTTCTCTCTTTTATTCTTTATTTTCCTACTTTCCTTCTTTCCTTTGTCTTTCTTTCCCTTTATCAGCCAACTGTTCATAAAGAAATGTGGCACAGACTGCTAATTAATCAGAAAACCCACATTCTCCTCTCTAGGACACACATTTAGATCATATGATGACTCAGGTTTTTGACCTTATCAGTGGCAAGAATGAAATAGCTCTTAGCTCAGGTATACAAAAATCAGATGAGAGGGAACTTCAGGATTTCATGCTTATAGCACTTTGTTTCATTTTCATCCAAGACGCAGTTTTTATTATATTATTTTTTCTTACCCTTAATTTATGCTTTAAATTTTACTTTATGTTTTATACATATATGTTATAAACTCTGTCTATATTTCAAGCTACTTTAGGTAGAGTATTTACACAGATAGATAGGGAAACAGGAAGAGACTGAATGAAAGAGATATCTCTCATTTTCTTTGTGTTCAGTTGCTCACAAATGGTGTCCAGGTCTTTGCAGCCCCATGGACTTTGGTCCGCACCAGGCTCCTCTGTCCATAAAATTTTCCAGGCAAGAATGCTAGAGTGGGTTGCCACTTCCTACTCCAGGGGATCTTCCTGACCCAGGGATCGAACTGGGGTCTCTTGGGTCTCCTCCATTGGCAGGTGGATTCTTTACCACTAGTGCCACCTTTAGTAGGTTTTTATTCCCATTACCTTTTAATTCATATCCATTATTATTAAAGTATTTTCAATTACACCCTCTTGAGTGTGTAATTTGTTTTTAATCTATCGAGGCATTGGCTGATTCATTTTCCGTAGCTGTAAGATATGGGTATCATTTTCCGTTGCTGGGAGCTGGTGTACCCTACCTGAATGTGACTATGGAGTCTTTCCCCATTGCTTTTCTAGATAGCATGAAATTTTGTGTATTTATTTCTCTTCACTGAAAATAATGTCTTCTATATTTTCTTCTTGCAGGTCTTTTATATGTCAGCTCTACTGGTTTATTAAATAATGCTATTAACTCTGGCTAAATTAATAGGTTGCTTTTCCTGGAAGTCTTCAACGTTTTAATGGAAAGAAGTGAAGTAAATTTCAGGTAGTTTAATAGGAGTCATTGATTTGGAAAAACATTTAATTTTTTTCTAATACCTATGTGATTTTTTATGACACACAGGCTAGCTATTCAGTAGTGACTGCTAGGATTGTAAACTTTAAAAAATATAGACAAAGCCTATATTGAAAACCTCTGTGGACTCCTTATTTTTATTTTTTTGAAACTGAGATATTATTGACGTATAACATATATTTGAAGTTCACAACGTAATAACTTGATATTCTCCAGTACCTGCTCAATAAGACATACTCAGCTTAAGCATTGAATGTGCTTTAATCTCTGGTCCTTACTCTCAAAATCCATGATTTTATCTGTTTTGTCTTTTCTTTCCTGATTTGAATTTTTTCAGCAAGTGTTTCACGTTGTTTTCTTCTGATTCATTTTTACATTTCTTTACCTGATAAATCTTTACTTATGTCTCAAATCAAAGTGCAGGTGGTCCCTTTTCTACATAAAGCTTTCCTTGATTCTGGCAGGGGGTGGGGTGGGGGAGAAACTTGTAACTCAGAAGTTCACAACGTAATAACTTGATATTCTCCAGTACCTCCTCAATAAGACATACTCAGCTTAAGCATTGAATGTGCTTTAATCTCTGGTCCTTACTCTCAAAATCCATGATTTTATCTGTTTTGTCTTTTCTTTCCTGATTTGAATTTTTTCAGCAAGTGTTTCACGTTGTTTTCTTCTGATTCATTTTTACATTTCTTTACCTGATAAATCTTTACTTATGTCTCAAATCAAAGTGCAGGTGGTCCCTTTTCTACATAAAGCTTTCCTTGATTCTGGCAGGGGGTGGGGTGGGGGAGAAACTTGTAACTCCATCCACTCTAATTCAAAACATTTGACACATATAGTTATCCCAAAACACAAGATGGCCTACATTAATTAATTTGACAAGCTTATATTTGAGTATTCTATGTTGAAGCTGAAACTCCAATACTTTGGCTACTTGATGCAAAAGGCTAACTCATTTGAAAAGACCCTGATGCTGTGAAAGACTTAGGGCAAGAGAAGAAGGGGACGACAGAAGATGAGATGGTTGGATGGCATCGGCAACTCAATGGTCATGGGCTTGGGTGAACTCCGGGAGTTGGTGATGGACAGGAAGGCCTGGTGTGCTGTGGTTCATAGGATCGCAAAGAGTCAGACACAACTGAGCCACCAAACTGAAGTGTATTGAGGGCCTTAGGAGAAAAATATGTCAACAGTGCAGGGCACATAGGTGGAGGAGTAATAACTAGAAAGACAGAGAGGAATTTTAAGGCCATGAAAATACTCTATATACTATGATGATGGGTATATGTCATCATAATCTCCCCAAACCCATAGACCATATGAATTTTTCTAAACCCATATAATATTAAGAGTGAATGCTAAGGTAAAGTGTGGAACTTGAATGATTATAATGTGTTAATGAATTGCAAAAAGCATACCATTCTGGTGACTAATGTTGATAATGGGAAAGGTTACAGTCACGTAGGAAAAGCTGTAGATGGGAAATCTCAAAACCTTCCTTTCAATCATGTTGTAAAGTTAAAACTGCTCTAAAAAAATGAAATCTTTAATTAAAAAAAAATCTTTCCTCACGTTAAACTCACTATTAGCTGTTAGTCTAGAGCTCTTTGAGTCTGGTGATAAACTACTGAAAATATTTAAAATTATCATAGTATAGTTCTTTTTCTGGGTAATGAAACTAACAGACCCTCCACACAGTTTTAAAACAGTGCAGAAACAACACTGAATAGTGGTATGTAGCAATCAGATTATAGAACTGTTTAAAGGAGAAAGGATAGTACTTATTTACAGAGTGATGAAGACATTATTTTATATTCCCTTAGAAAAATGTATACAGCATTCACTTTTTTTCAAGAATGATTGATGTATAATGTTATGTTAGTTTCAAGTGTATTCCATAATAACTCAGTTATACACATGTGTGCTAAGCCACTTCAGTCATGTCTGACTCTTTGTGACATATGGACCATAACCCACAAGACTCCTCTATTCATGGGATTTTCCAGGCATGAATACTGAAGGGGATTGCCATGCCATCCTTCAGGGGATCTTCCTAACCCAGGGATCTAGCCCACATCTCTTACATCTCCTGCATTGGCAGGCAGGTACTTTACCACTGTGAAGCACCACCTGTGAAAACCTGTAAGTTACATGTATACACACACAGGTGTGTATGTATTTATGTGTGTATATATATATATTTCTTTCTTTCAGATTCTTTTCCCTAAGTTTATTAAAAATATTGAGTATAATTCCCTGATAGCACTGAATACTTTAAATTAAAATTCTCTGTTATTCTTTTCAAATTTTTTTAAAATTTTTACTTTATTCTACTTTATGTATTGGTTTTGCCATACATTGACATAATCAGCCACAGGTCTACACGAGCACCCAATCCTGAAACCTCCTCCCATCTCTCACCCCATATCATCTCTCTGGATCATCCCCGTGCACCAGCCCCAAGCATCCTGTATCCTCTATCGAACATAGACTGACACTTCATTTCTTATATGATAGTATACATGTTTCAATGTCATTCTCCCAAATCATTCCACCCTCTCCCTCTCCCACAGAGGCCAAAAGTCCCTTCTATACATCTGTGTCTCTTTTGTTGTCTCACATACAGGTTCACCATTACTATCTTTCTAAATTTCATATATATGTGTCAGTATACTGTATTGGTGTTTTTCTTTCTGGCTTACTTCACTCTGTATAATCGGCTCCAGTTTCATCCATCTCATTAGAACTGAGTCAAATTTATTTTTTTGAGGGCTGAGTAATACTCCACTGTGTATATGTACCACTGCTTTCTTATCCATTCATCTGCTGATGGACATCTAGGTTGTTTCCATGTCCTGGCGATTATAAACAATGCTGCAATGAACATTGGGGTACATGTGTCTCTTTCAATTCTGGTTTCATCGGTGTGTATGCCCAGCAGTGGGATTGCTGGGTCGTAAGGCAGCTCTATTTGCAATTCTTTAAGGAGTCTCCACACTGTTC